>JADRCC010554649.1:0-10889 GCA_019843855.1 Hylomyscus alleni | reverse complement strand
AAGAAGAAGAAGAAGAAGAAGAAGAAGAAGAAGAAGAAGAAGAAAGAAAGAAAGAAAGAAAGAAAGAAAGAAAGAAAGAAAGAAAGAAAGAAAGAAAGAAAGAAAGAATAGATTGGAACACTTAAGACACACTAAAATGTAACACCTATGAACTCTCCCAGAAAAGTAAAACTGTTAATCACTCAAAAGATTAAAAAAAGATTGTAGTAGAAGCATAAATACAGAAGACTTCCGTTGATGCACAGAGCTCAACCAAATCCAGACGAATTAGAACTAAATATCAAGCAGCAGTTTTCTCTGGGTTGCATAAAATATCCCAGGCTAGAGACAGGCTCCTTGGCTTCTAAATCGAACCACCCCGAAAGGAGTCGGGGAGAGTCTCACACAATTTGGGAAGTAAACAACTTCCAAATCTCAAAAAGGTCCTGAACCTAACAAGAACAACAGGGCTTCTCTTCAAGATTATAGCTCCAGTAAGCAACTTCTGGGAGTTACCCGGAAGAGCTCTGACTAGGTGAGCAGCCTGCCGGTCATGTAGAGAGCATTTGGATCTCACAGCTTTTGTAAATCATCTTTCAAGCTGAGGTGTGCTTTTTGTGATGCAGCTGCCTTTGAGCTGTTCCTGCTCCTTTAAATAGTTCCTAAAAATAACCCCAGTCAATCCATCTGTTTGCCAAGTTGGACTGTAGTGTATCCATTACTTTGCATAGTTGTTGGCTCCCTACCTTGGGTGAATAGATGTTTGCATTGCATCTCATCGGGAAAAGTCTCATACAACACTAAACAACACTACAATTTATGCTATAAATAAAGCAGGCTTTGGGATGTTTGACAAAGTGAAAAGAATCATATAAATTAGAAACAACTTGGAGTTAAGCTCTTGGTGCTCTTTTAAAATCTTATCTGAGAGGGAATCTTTTGGAACTTTAGAAGTAAAGGAATTCATCTGAAATACAACAATCTTCTTTTTCTTTTTGTTAAAACATTAGTTAATTTTAAAGCTACTTCTAAAAGACAAACTTTATATCTTTGGTTGTGAGCCTAGTATTTAATGGCTGAGTCATCTCCGCAGCTGACTGAGAGAGATGCAGATACCCACTGCCACTCATTAAACAGAGGTCAGGGACTCTTACAAAAGAATTTGAGGAAAGATTAGACCCTGAAGAGGACAGGAAACCCACAGGAAGACCAACAGTCAACTAATCTGTACCCCTGGGAGTTCTCAGAGACTAATCTATCAACCAAAGAACATACACTGGCTGGACCAAACTGCTGGCACATATATAGCAGATAATTGAATCCCCCAACAACTGGAGTGGAGGATATCCCTAAAGACTAACTGTGGAATCTGTTCCCCAACAGGACTGCCTCAGTGAGAGATGATGTGCCTAATAGTGCAGAGTCTTAATGTACCAGGGAGAGGGTATAGCCAAGGAAGGCCCACCCTCTCAGGAGAAGGTGAAGGAGATGGAGGGAGGATCTCTGTGAGGGGTGATGGGGAGGGGGCAGTGTTTGAAATGCAAAGATAGAAAGAGAGAGAGAGAGAGAGAGAGAGAGAGAGAGAGAGAGAGAGAGAGAGAAAGAGAAAAGGAATATTTAAATTTATAAAACTCAAAAAAAAAAAAAAAAAGAAAAAAGACAAACCTTATAGACAAGATAACCAGTAAGTGTACTTAAGCAATCATGTCGTGTATCAGGCCAGACCCTGAACCAGTTGGGAATCTTCTACTTTCTGAGTCACAGACTATATGGCTACACTCTGAGACTTCAGGCTAGTTGGTAGCTCTCCAAGGTGAGTTGTGGTTCTTTACTAGGGTCTCACAGGGGCTACATTTCCATAGCTTCATTAGGCATGGCTCCATTGGATATTTCATCCATCAAAGCCTGTTTTTCATTGTCTTCTTCACTATGAATAACATGAAAGGCAGGATGCTTGGCCACATCCTCTTATCCTAATCCTGCTATCACTATGCTTTCAACTTTTCTAAATCTTTGTTCTTGCTCTTTGGTTCCCAGGAGTTACTATAAACCAGTAAACATGACACTAAAACTTATGGTAGTGCCCAAATACTGTGTTGTTTTGAAATATCCTCTACCAGGTCAATTACCCATTATTCTTAACTTCAATCTTCATAAAGATCTGTGTCACAGACACAATACAGCCAAGTTATCTCTAATTTTTATTTCTATCTTGGACCAATTCCCTGGTCTCCTCATTTTCAGAATTCTCACAATTGCTCATATTACTTCCTTTACAGACTTCTAGAATTCTTCTGACTTACTCCATTCAATTCATTCAAGCTCTGTCTATCACACAACTGAAAAGTTATCCTTATGTTTCCTGGTATAGTTATAGAAATGGCCCTACTTTTTGACACCACTTTTCTGTGGCAATCCCTCTTTCATTGCCTTACCAAAATCTTTGAAGCTCAATAACTTTATAAAGAAATTTATTTAACTCTTGTTTGAATCTGAAAGTCCAAAGCTGAGTGACCCAATTGTTTGAGATTCTAGTGAGGACATCAGAGTGGATGGCATTGTATACCAAAGTTGATGTGGAAGGAAGATGTCGTATTTTGAAATAGAAATCTAGACAATAGCCTCCTATGAGAAGCACCCCACTTCCTCTAATGGTAGCTCCCCCAGTGAATTAAATGTACTTTACTTGCTCTCAGCACTGCCACACATGGGACCAAATTTATAAGCATTACCTTTTGGGCTACACAATAAAACTATGCAAAAAAGAATGGCATTTACTAAGGGAAGAGGTAATGTATTATGTCAAAAGTCAAATTGAGATGTAAAAGACTCACTTGTGGTTTCTTAATTAAGTAATAATAATTCTATTTCCCAATGGAAATTTTACAAAAATCAGGGAAAGCCAAAAAACCATCTAGACACTTCAAATCCACTGTTAATCCTGAATTTATATTCCTGGGAAAATACATTCTTAACATATTCTAGAATAATGCTTGTCACTATGCACTAAAAGCAAATAAAAAAAAAAAAAAAACAAGACAAAACAAAACAAAGCAAAAAAAATCCCTTCGAGTTTCTCAGTTTGATTAAGAACAGGCTTGTGTTTTGAGTTTTCAGAAACAAAGATGATATGAACATGCGGCATCTCCTACCTAGGTCAGTTCCTGAAGTAAGCCCACATTTCTTATATATCACAGAATCATTCAGAAAGCAAAACAAGATGATAGTTAATTATCTCACACCTTGTCTTCATGAGCTATCCAACAAAAATACTAGTAGAGTGAATGTATTAGATAAAAATATTTTGGTTTAATTACTATCATCCAACTTTGTTTACATAAGTACTTATTTATAAACTAACTAAATAGGATTCCTTGTCAACTTAGTTTGGCCAGGTATAATAATACCATAGTTGCTAATTTATTATATATGATCTGGAGCTCACTTCTGTTTCTGAGCAATGGAGCTAAAATGCTAGCCCAGATTGCCAATGCTTCAGATTGGTTTAATGAAGGAAAAACAGAAGGCTTACATGTGCTTTGTGTAAGAAAACACAGTACACCCTGGTTACTTGAGTTAATATTCTACAATATGCATCTACCATATGATCTGATTTAATGAAATTTCTGCCAAGTTCACGAACTTTAGTGAGGCAATTTATGTCTATTATATCTGTCTATTTACAAAAAGGTATAGATAGATGTCAAGAAAATATACTTATAGAGCTAGTAGTTGTTATTTTTAAGATTGTAGCATTTGGAGTTATATTTGGCTCTCTTCTTTGTTGTTTCCTATGTTAATTACACTTTAATAAACCACTAATTATATCAACAGTAAGATTTTATTTCCTCCAAATTGGGCAGAATTAATGACAAAGGTGGTGACAAGCCTAACACTTGAAAGTGTTTGTCTGTTTCATGGTTTCTTGGGCTGAGCCACTGCTGAACTGAACAAGACTATTCTGAAGGACAGAAAGCTGTTGGCCAGCTTCAAGTAATGGCCTCACCAACAGGGAAGGGAACATCAGAAGGGCAAAAACAGTTTTGAGTCCAGCAAAAGCACTTGGGAAAAAAAGCAGAGCTGAGAGTCAAATAATAACTATAATCATACATTTTCAAGTGTTTTCCATCCTCAAAATTGTCTCCACAGAACTTTTAAGTATTTTTTGTACAATTTCCCAAACATACCAAAGAACAGTCATGCTTTTATGACTAAACAGTAGAACCAATTACAAAAGTCATATCTCCTATTTCTGTTTATAAATGATATCTGCTAGTTTTCCCTTACACCTGGGGACATCTTTCAGTGTGAAGCAAGCACAATGGTTAGCAACATAAAAACAGCTCCCAGCCTCAAAATTAGAAAACATGTTAAACAATACACTTACACCTTAACTTGAATGCATGCCAAATCAGTAGCATTCATCATGGCATGGGTAGAAATGGATTATTGCTTCTAATGTGCACTTAGGAATGAGGATGTTGAAGAAGTCTTAGAACAATGAGGCACCCCACTGAGTGTAAAAGGGGCTTTGCTAAGCAAATCTGGTGAACTAAGGGATCCCCAGAAACCATGTGAAGGGGGAAAGACAGAACATGTTCCACAAAGTTCTTTTACTTCCATATATGTGCTGTGGTGCAAATATCTCCCTCCACAATAATAGTTTGAAGGTATTATTATTATAGTAATATTATTATTATTAACAACTACAACAACAACAAATAAATGTTTCTGGAACAATATCCTTTATTTTACACAGGAGAATTCCATAATGCTGGGGAAAGTACATAAGAATTTCTACAATACATTCAACTTGAACCTCCCGTCAAATTCCCCGTGACTCATAGGCCTTGTCTTGACATATAACCTGTTGTCATAATCCCGCTGAGTCCAGATTCTTCTTCAAGAGTTTTTTTAAGGAAACTAAATTAGTGAATATTATAAACACAACTCGTTTGCAAATAATTCCTAGATAGAATATAACATGACTATGCGTACAAACACAAGCAAACAAAGAACTCACTGATTCAAGCTAAGAGGACTGCCATGAGGCCACACCACACAGCATGATTATAAGTCAGTACAAGTATATGACACCAGCTTGATCAGGATGCAGAAATCGTGTATTGACCATGATAATAATTCAGTGGCCTTTGGGACATCCCAGTCTCTGAAATCTTTAAAAAGAAGAAATATTGCTCATGAGTTCAGTATGAAACCTGCTATGGTTGTGACACACACACACACATCTTCATATCTAGGGGGACTTTTATTCACCTTTGAAAGTTATCTCTTTCTGAACCTAAATAAAATACTATTTGTTCGCTCTGGTGCTTCATTTATCTTAAGCTTATAAGTCTCTCTACACTGCTTGGTCATCCTCCTAGTATTCAGTTCTCTTTTTGTACTATTGATCAGAAAAGTGTCACCAAGTTTTTGTCCCTTTACTTATTTTACTTCAGCTTCAGAGATGGCTACTGCCTTCATATCCAAAGTATGTTCTTCTACACTCTAAGATATCAAGGCACCATGGAGTTGGCTCTAAGAATCAAAAATCATTTTGGAGTTTGTCTGTTCGTGTGTTTGTTTCAGAAATAACTCTGTTTTAAAAATACACAAAGGCAAAGGATTTAACTATAACTGTTAGAAGTATACATATTCATATTTGTTATTTAGAAGTCTGGGGTTTTCTGTGCATGAATATATACTTTTTACTTTATCAAAGGTGAAGTCACTGTTCAGTTGCTATGCATATCCAACATGTTTCGTAAATTGTATCACTGTGCTATTAAATGATTACTTCCTCCTTAAAATTTTTAAGAATTAATGCTTGCTTTTAAAAACTCATAAACCAAAATTAAAATGATACAAAGGAGATTAATATGGGCTTTATATAAGGATATGCAAATTCATGAAATGTTCCATATTTAATAATAATAGTTCCATAAAATAATAATAGTTATGGAAAATCAAACACAAGAACCCAAAGATAGGATATAGTGGGCATATGAGTTTCCATGGGAAAAGTGTTCATACATAAGAATAAGCAGCGGACTGGGGGCTCAGAAAAGAGAGGGGAGGCAGGTAGGATAATCATGACCCACTGAAGCTCTTTAGAGATGCTACTAAATTTTCTGCTATTATTCCTGATGTGGAGACCATTCCCTGTTCCAACTCGTAAATTCAAACCCTTTAGGTCCTGAGCTATATACGACATTTATGGTTGGCTGCAATAAATATTCTCTATTGAAAGAGATCAATATCTATAAAATATTAGTAGCCTATTTTCATAGTGCAATTAAAATGTTCATCCACCTGAAACCTATTATTTGTCCTGATTTCTCTTTCCCATCCTTGCTAAATCTTGCAAAGTTACTGCATTAGTTGAAGGCAGTACCATGGACTACATTTCTACACAGAAACAAGAGCCAAACTGTCAACAACTCGACCCAAGATATTTGGGCCAACACTTGTCACAAAAATATTATGTTGTACTCAATGGTTTGCTTATGCAAAATTTTAAATATCAAAGAAACCAGTGCAATTGTGCTTGTGCTTGTGCGTGCATGCATGTGTGAGTGTGTGATGTGTGTGTGTGTGTGTGTTTTAATATGTATACTGTGATCTCATTGATGATGGTAGTCTGGTAACACAGACAGAAGTTTCAGAATTCTGTATTAATTATGATCCAATCTTCCATGGCTATTTTTTATCTTAGAAACATTTTTTTGCTGTTTGGCTACAGGGACAGTTAGAGAAATGGAGAAGAAAGGGGCCTTTTCAGGACAGCTGTACCAAAGTGCCAGTTTCTCTGTTCCAATCATATGTAGTGAGAGAAATTTCTCATCAAGTTGTTAATCATTCCTTTCAAAATCATGCAGAGACCTTGCATGTCTCTGTTCTTGGCTCTTCAGAACATTCCACTCTCTTAACTTTGGCTGAAAAACTTCATATGGACCGAAAACCATGCAGGGAGTATCACAGCCCTGCCACTGGCAAACATTTGACTCAACTAATCAAACTGTATTGTGTATGTTCATATGCTTTTAGCTAATCTGGAAATGAACTTCCATTCTCCAATAGAATAACATTCAAGAATATAATGCAGGTTCAGTAATAAATGAGTACACAGAATAGCAAAATTTTAAAAAGTTAGCAACCCCCCCAAAAAAATTATGAAGTAACACACTTCCTCCTAAGAAAACCAGAGAAATGCAGTAAAAAGAAATCCGAAGAAGTCAGTAGAGAAGTAGCAAAAATGACTAGAAAAAGTACTGAATCAAGGAAGTGAAAGTATAAGAAATGTCAATGAAATAAAAGGCTAGGTTTTTGACAAACTGTTAAAAGAAAATGTGCATTGCCAACATTAGAAACAAGAGAGGCACTAATGAAACTCTGACAGAAATTTAAAAAGACTACAAAGTAGTCTTCTGCCAGGAAGTTACAAATATTAGAACTTTCTAGAAAGAAAGGACTCAACAATGATTGAAGCTTTTTTTTTTCCTAACAAAAGAGGATATAAAAAGTCTGACTAGGCTTACAATAAGAAAAGAAGTCAAACTTGAAAGTCAAAATGTTTATGGAGCTGGAAATACGATTCCATTAGAAGAAATTTGAAGAAGGATAATGAATGTTTCTATACAACCAATGTGACCTTGAGCATCCCCTATGACCTATACGAGTACTTTAGGCAAGCTTGGTTTCCTTCTACCACATCTGTTACTGTGATGCTGGATCCATCCTAGAACAAAGGGAACTATGGCTGCTGAAGGTCAGAGTACTGCAGTTGCTAGTCCCACCTTATGTGAAATTGCTGCTATGAGACAGTTTCTCTTCCATTTTCTTAGTTTCAATCTGCTTACTACCTGAGGACACAGCTGAAGGCCTCTCTGGAAGCCTGGTTGAACATAGCTTAGAGAGGCCCCTTCTCCATGACTGAGTGTATACTGGCTGTGTTTTCTGTACCACAGCTTGATGTCATCCTATGGCACTAACAGTGTGTCTAAGTTCATTTGAGCTTGTTGGTCTCACAGAAAACTAATCTTTGAGAATATGTGAAAGATACTTAAAGCGTCTATCATCACACTTGTGGCTCTATTGAACTACAAAAGTGAATTTCATTAATTCATTCTATAACCTTTTGAAAAATAAAGACTACAAGTCCTCCCTCAAACTGCACAAACACAAGAAGGACTTGCCAGTCATCCTGAAGTAGAGCCAGGTGAAGACACACAAGGAAAGTGCAGACCACTGTCACTCACATACAAAGGCATGAATAAAATATCAACAACACAAATGAAACAATAGTTGCAAAGGCATACAATAACAACATGAAGGACTTGTCTAAGTCTTGTGAAAAGGTTTTGATGTCCACAGTCTGCTAATGGAGTGGGTTGGCCTGATGCTGCTTGTGTTTTAATGTTAATATTGATTACTAAGACCTGGTTTCCCCAGGGACAAGAGAGTCCCAATGTAGACCCAAGTGACCTTGCTCCTAAGTTATCTCTTATTGGTGAATAAAGATGCTGGCACCTAATAGCCGGACAGAAAAGATATAGGCAGGGTATAGAGTTCCCAGGCTTTGAATCAGAGGAGAGGAGACCCATGAGGGGACGAAGAAGGAAAATGGAGGAGAAGCCACCATGGATTAATTGAGTCACCAAAGCATGGCCCTGAGGCCTGGACAATTGGAGTTTAAATAAGCCCAGGTGAAACAGAGTAAGTAATAACTTGGGATAGCCTCTCAGGAGACAGCTATTTCAGACTCCTGTCAGCAAATACTTCCTGGCATTAGCAATAGTGTCTGAGCTTGATGGCTACACATGGGATGCATCTCTAGGTAGGGCACTCTCTGGATGGTCTTTCCTTCAGTCTCTGCTCTACTCTTTGTCCTTGTATTTCCTGTATTTCCTTTAGACAGGAGCAATTTTGGGTTTAAAATTTTTAAGATGGGTAGGTGACCTCATCCCTCAACCAGGGGCCCTGCCTAACCCCTGGCTATGATCTCTATAGGTTCTCTCTCCCCTTTGTTGGGTATGTCAGCTAATGTCATCCACATTGAGTACTGGGAGCCTCTTGCTTTCCTGGCATCTGGAACTTTCTGGTGGCTGCCCCCAGTTGCCATGCCACACAAATTTTTAAAAATAGCATATGGATAACATTCTAAATCATCCCTAGGTTCTTGCGTAGAATTTCTCTAAGATTTAAGTATAAATAGTCTTCATTTTACTTCATATCAAGAAAGAATGTTATAAAATCATTATAATCCAAACTAAGAGATTCTATTATAATTACACAAAAAAACACATAACCTTGTCAGTAGTCCGTCTAACTTTCATCAGCAAAGTGGCAAAAATTAAAGCAAGAAGTGAAGCCTACCAAGGCATTTACTTACCATCTGACCATTGGATAAATTAAACTGTTCAGTCAAAATTTAAAATTGCCATCTCATAAATCATAGTAAAATAGCAAAACCAAGGGGAATTGTAATTTAGGCTTTGGATGACTGAATTGAGGGGCTCAGGTCATCTGTGCTATTGATTAAAGACCTAGCATCAAATATGGACCTTCTACAGGGGGCAAGGCCAATCTTAACAACAACCAGAATGGATGGTAGAGCTGGAGGGACAACTGCAACATAAGATACTTTGATGGGACCCACCATGTTTGGATGAGAAAGGACTATGGCTCCCAGTGGTCAAGGGTTCCAGACCAGACAACTCACACAGAAAAAGGTGACTAACAAGACAGAAGTTCAACACTTAGCAATTAGAGGTAAGTCTCCAGCAATGAGACTAGAATCAGAGACGGCATAGAAAACCAAACTGTCAATTTCATCTTTAAGATTTAATGGACTGAATCCACACAGAAGGACCCGTCAGTCCAATGACTGAGAAGATGGGAGTCAACAAGAACATTGTATTTAACTTGCAGTTAATTGGAAAGGCAGGGCTTTGTAATGTATATGTTGATTTTAAATAGCATTTGGACAAAGCATGTCTAGTTCCTTATGAAATTGCATACATAGCAACTCCTAAATGATTTACTCTAAAATATATATTAGAGAATAAAGTAATAATGTAGTAATTTTAGTCTTTCTCACATTCCACTGATTTCATTTTCATATCTAATGCTTCTTCACTAACCTTAATAAATAAATAAAATGTCAAATGGAAAAGTAATATTGAAAGTCTAATATGGTACAGGGAGTAAGAAAGGATATAATTAAAAAAGAATCCATTTGTTTTAAGAAAATACTTTCCCATTAATTTTTGTTAAATGACTAAACATGATTTTCACACAAATGCTCCAGAGACTTGAGGGAACCAAGGCCTGTGCTTTCCTAATCCTCTACATCAAAGCCAAATGCAAAGACAGTTGGATGTAGACTATATTTGCACATGCCACACAGATGTAGGATTATAAATTTATAATACAGACCTTTATAATGGTTTGGTTAAGCAAGCAGTTGTGACAAAAATGTGAAATTTTCCATCCCTTTCTGTCCTCAAAAGATACGGTTCCAATCTAAAGTGTTGACCTTCTCTAACCCTGAGAACATGACTGTAATAAAAGAAAACGATCAATGCTCAGCTCTAGATGGTATTTCACAATAATGTAAAAATCCATAAATGAACCCATAACCTCCTAGAGGGGACCACAGGTGGTTTTTTGGTTTTTGTTTTTATTTTCAAAATATGCAATTGTACACTATAAAACACAATTATATGTCTCACAGTTACAATAAATGTTGAAACATTTTTAATTTATTCACCTACAAAATAACATATACTACCAGTCACATTGTGAAATGTAAAAAAAAAAAAAAAAAAAAAAAAAAAAAAAAAAAAAATTACCAGAGAGTAGGTTTAAGTTTCCTCAGAGCCTTGATTAGTTTTATTCTTTTGAAA
>JADRCC010554645.1:0-13075 GCA_019843855.1 Hylomyscus alleni | reverse complement strand
TTGATGAGACTGCATTATATGCTGTTTTAGGTAGCTACAGTCCTATAGAAGCTGGGTAGACTGGCCCTAAGACAGCAGGCTCTCACAGCTAGCGCTGGCTGCTGGCTGGGAGTTCAGGTGAGGCTGTCTTGAGTAGCTGTGTGTAGACTTGGGTTTCTCTTGGCATGGCTGAAGAGATCTAAGAGAAAACATTCTAACCGGCTTTTACAGATGTATTAAAGCTTGTGTGACCTATCCCTGGAGGTCCATAGTCACATACGTCACACATGACATCCACCCCAAACTCCAAGGGTCTGAAAAGTACAGGAACACCTTGTGGCCTGTTGGGTTGAGAGGGCCATCTTTAGCAACTGAGTGCCTGGAAGACTTCTTTGGCTCTCCTTTAGTCTCTGCTCCCCCATATCTTGAATTGCTTATGATCATGCCCGAATGCTCTGCCCCGTCTTTCTAGACACTCCCTTGATGCCCTTTCGTTCCCTGCCCCTACTTGTCCCTGACTTCATTGTCCTTCTCACCACTTTCAAATTCTTGCCGGAGGACTTTCCCTGGTTCAGACATTTTCCTGGGAAGCCTGGAGATTACATCTTCAATCTCTGATGTGTTTAGTCGTAGGAAGACTTAGGTGGAGGCCCTAAGTATTGAATCCAACAACCTAGATGTGACTTTCATTAGGATCATGAGTGGCCCAGTCCCTCCAGGAGACGTGGGAGGTACAAATTCCTGTAGCTTTACCCTTGTTTCTGAGATTGTCAGTGAACTAGTGCAACTATGAAGAGACCCAACTAGAGAGAGCCATCAGTCCCACCACCTGAGAGAAGGAACTAACATTCATCCGGTCATTTGGCATCCTTTAAATTGGCTGCATAACTCTTGTGGGCAGCTTCTAAATGTCCTGGCCATTAACCCGGCCTTCCCTGTTTCTGACCCAGAGAACAGACACTTGTATCTGTCTACTGTCCAGACCCCTCATTTTAGAGATAAGCAAACAGATCTTTAGAAGGGGGATTCATTAAGAACTCCATAAGTAAGGCAAAGGCAGATAAATTTCATTTCCCAGGACCCCAAGCCAGAGCTCCTCATTTAAACACAGGCAATTCAGAGCTAAAGTAGATACTTTCAGAAGCAAAATGATAGCAGCTGGGCTCTGCCCCTTGGCGGGGGCGGGGGAGATGTCCCAGCTTCATTCAGGTAGTGAATACTGTTTCTGTCTTCATGGGTCACCAGCCAGGTTTCTGCCCCTTGGTTGGCTGCTGATACCACATTCTATTGACTTTCGCTCAACCTCACACTCAGTTCACCCCCAAGTCCCATGTACCAGGCTTGGCCCATTCTTTACCCTTCCTGCCCTTGTTTCTCAAAGGGCCAGCAGTCAGCATCTTGGCCCATCACTTGACAGCTTCTGTCAGTTCTCTGGGGAGCTCATGTTCTGGGCGCAGTGGCTTTAGTCCATATAAACTCGTAGGGTATTTACTTACATGGTATTATTTCAACCCTACTTATAATTTCAGCTGAAGAATTAGGCAAAATGCCCTGCGTTCGTTTATCCCACAAGTCGTAAAATTGATTTTTCAGGCTGATGTCGGTTGAAAAACAGTTCTCCATGTAGAGAGTAAAAGAGCGCTGGAAACTACCTTTCTCAGCTGACAGCCATTTTTTTAGTCCTGGAGATATCTGTGTTGCTCAGATCAACAGGCTTCAATATCTGCTTTGGGAAAAAAAAGCATAAGCACCGACTTTTGATTCCCTTACTCTGTTTCAGTATCTTTCCTACCCATACTGGAAGACCTTTCTCCCTTCATCTGGATCATCTTTTCATTATTCCAGAATCAAGACCTGGGATCATCAAAATGACATAAGGTGTGTTGAGTGCCTTCCATTAGCCACTCTGTCAGCTTC
Organism: Hylomyscus alleni; assembly: GCA_019843855.1. Lineage (NCBI taxonomy): Eukaryota > Metazoa > Chordata > Mammalia > Rodentia > Muridae > Hylomyscus > Hylomyscus alleni. The sequence continues at coordinate 11,179 of JADRCC010554645.1, read as the reverse complement.
AAAGATCTCTCCCGGGGCCCCTGCAGTCACTGCAGGTCTCTGCCTCCTCTTCTACTTTCTGTACACGAACCCTGGCCTTTTGCCCAGAAAACTGTCTTAGAAATTATGCCAGTGCCTTGAGATCCCCGAAGACCCACAGGTGGTAGCAGGGCATGCCTTTAAGCCCAGCACTTGGGAGGCAGAGGCAGGCAGATCTCTGTGAGTTCAACGCCAGCCTGGTATAGTAATAATAATAATAATAATAATAATAATAATAATAATAATAATACCCGCAGTCATTTCTGACTCAACTGTTTATTGGCTAGTGATGCAGTTATCGCTCTCTTGAGCTCCTGTTCTCTTCTCCCTATTTAGCTATTAAGATGAGTTTAAAGACACTGCCATTTGAATATCTCATTCTGTCAGGTTCCAGGGGTAGGAGGAAACTAGAAAGAGTTTGCACAGAGTGCAATGCACGAGGGTGGTTCATCACACTTCCTACACTCTCCCTGTTGTGAGTTCAGCCTGCTGGCTTGCTCAGTCCTTTCCAGTATAGTGACACTGGTATCACTCTGACAATGAAGAACGGTCCATCACCCGTTTCCCATGGAGCCTCCCTCCATCTTTCATCTCCATTTGTGGTCCACATGCTGAAGGGTTGTGAGTCTCCATGACAGATCGCTATCAAGATGGCTGGATTCTCCTCTCTTCAGCTTGCATATGGTAACTGATAATGTTCCCTTCCCATCCCCCCATTTAAAACAAGATCTCTTTAAAATATACCCTGCTCCAGAAACTAGTTATTTACACTACGTATGTTCCAGAAATACCTTGTAATGAACCATACAAATCTATTTGTCCTGCTGCTACTATAATTGCCTATATCTTATTATAACTTAATATGTAACAGATTTTTTTTTTTTTTTGGTGAAGCCAGAAGCAACTGAGCATTCACTGAGAACGCAGACGCTGAAGGTTGTTGAGAAGCCAGTGAACCCACTAATTGGATAAAAGGGGGATGGTGTGGAAATTTAATTAAACTGGCATTTGCTCTAGCTGCTGGAAATATTAATCAGAAAATGAGCTGTTAAAAAAAAAAAGCAAAAGGCGAGGGATGACATTAAAAATGCCATGGGTGCCATTCTTTCTGGCATTGAGGGGGAATGGGCCTGTCCCTTCCGTGAGATGCTGGTCATCTGTCCACTGAGCTCTGCCGACAGCTTGTTTGGGCAGAGATCACAAAGAGAGGCGCTTAGAAAGCTGTGAGCGGAGAGGAGGAGTGTGAGATTCTTGATTGGGGGACCAGATGCATCTCTTGGCAGCTCTTCATGAAAACATAAAGATAAAATATGTGTCTAAAAAAGATGAGGGGGATGGGGGGAGGAAACAAAAAAAAAGTCGTTTTCCTCCTTCTCAAGTCCTCCTCCCAGAAAGGGAGTCGAGGGAACATCTGTATCCATTCAAGCAATAACGCTTAAACAATTGTCAAATTTGAGAGGGGCGCATGAGGGTTTTGAACCCCGCGTTTAAATGCATTCCATAGGCCAGGAGCCTTTGGAAAGACACCACTTTCCTTAGGCTTGAAAACAAGAGCGTAGGAAGGCAAACACAGATGGCAGCGCTGTGTTTAGTTAGGGGCTGCTCTAACAGGTTTGTTTAAGTGTGCTGAGTGGCCAGACAGTCGTTCCCCTAGAGACCATCGCCCCGTTGCCCCATCACCCCATCACCACCGGGGACAGCTGGGCCTTGTGGGGAATTCTGGGTTAATGGACTCAGCCCTGTACAGCAGCGGAAGACAATTCTTCACTTAGAAGGCCAAAGGCCCTGCAGTCTTCCCTTCTGGTCCTGGACGTTTACAGGCGTCTGGAGAAGCCTCTCTGATCAATGGGATGCTTCCGTTGGGGGGCGGGGGAAGTTGCCATGTGAACACAGGCCTGTCAAAGGCAACGTGTTACGCTGTTTTATCTTCTCTTTATTTTTGTTTTCCTATCACTTGGGGAAACTAATGAGAAATGGTGATCTAGGACAAAATTTGTGTCAGTCCTTTCCTGTAGGTTTCTATTTCTGGGGAATGACCAAGGCACTGAGAGTTCTGCTCACAAGACTCGGATGGTGCTGGCATTTCTCAACCCCACGCTGTGACCTCTGGTTGCTCAGCTGCCCAAATTTGTCCCTGAATTAGCTCTCCAGGGCTGCTGTAACAGAAAATAGTGGTCTCCCTTATCAATGACTTTACTTTCGAAGGTTCTGAGGTTCCAGGGACCTGTGGCTAATTAAAGAATAAAGACATTAAATGGAGAGAGAGAGAGACAGAGAGAAAAGGAGAGGAGAGAGAGACAGAACGACAAAACGTAACTTTCTTGGAACTGTACTGCTATAATTATTACTAATATTTTATTATGTCTAATTTATACATTAAACTCACCCTGTGCAGGGATTGATGCTATCTATGGTTTGCACCATCCACAGAGGATCTTAGACAGTATTCACTCGTTCTTCAATAGAAAAATCTTTGCCTCACAGTTCTGGTGGGGGGGGGGCGTGTAAAATCTTAAAAGCTAATGAGGCCACATACTCTCTAGAGGCTGTGTAGAGTGTTTCTTTGCCTCTCTCCAGCTCCTGTGGGTCCTGGTATCCAATTCATTCTGGGATTCATTGGCATATTAGTCCAGTTCTGCCTCTATCTTTCCATCGTGGTCTTCCCTGGGTGGCTGCCTGTGACCTTCTCCTTGCTCATAGAGTGACATCAGTTAGCTGGCCAGGGTCCACCCTAACCCAATCTTCTGGCATCTGAAAAACTATACTCATCAAGAAGCATGCATTCACATATATTGGGGGTTAGGACCTCAATGTATTGCTTAAGGAGAGATCATTCAGCTTCCGATTAGCCTTTATTGAACAAATCAGAATGTTAAGATACCATTTAGGTCTATATACCTATGAAATCCTGACCTGGACTATGTAACTGAACATTACTTGCCCGGCAAAATCCTGGGTTTGATCCCTTACACAAAAGATAGCTAAATGTTTGGACTCCTGCTTGTGTTCCTCTGATAAATACATCTTCCTAGCTTCAACAAAGGGACATGGAATTAATTACATGCAAAATAAGTCCACAAATTGGTCTTGTGGGTTTCTCAACATTTAAAAGGTCCTTGACTCTCTTTCTAAAAAAAAAAAACCATTAAGCTTATACCAACTGCTATTTCTTAATCCATTGTGCTATTACAGTTTCTTGCATACTGATGTTGAAATGTTCCTTCTTTTGGGAAGTAGCAGTGACTGCAAATGGTATGCATTTATTTTTACATGTTTTAAAGATTTATTTATTTATTTATTTATTTTATGTATGTGAGTACATTGTTGCTCTCTTTACCAGTATATACCAGAAGAGGGCATTGGATCCCACTGCAGACAGTTGTGAGCCACCGTGTGGTTGCTGGGAATTGAACTCAGGACCTCTGGAAGAGCAGTTAGTGCACTTAACCACTGAGCCATCAATCCAGCCCTATTTTTACATTTTAAGAATACTATTCTTTTTTTTTTAATTTTTTAACCTTTTTTTTATTAGATGTTTTCTTATTTACAATATTTCCTTTACCAGGTTCCCCTCCAAAAAAAGAAAAAAAAAAAAAAAAAGAAAAAAAGAAAAGAAAAAAAGAAAAGAAAAGAAAAAAAAAAACTAAAACAATCCCCTGTTCCCTCCCTCCTCCCCCTGCTCACCATTCTACCCACTTCTGCTTACTGACCCTGGCATTCCCTTACACTGGGGCATAGAACCTTCACAGGGCCAAGGTCCTCTCCTCCCATTGATGACCTGCTTGGCCATCCTCTGCTATATGCATGCTGCTGGAGCCATGAGTCTCCCCACGTGTACTCTTTGATTGGAGTTTTAGTCCCTGGGAGCTCTGAGGGTACTAGTTAGTTCATATTGTTGTTCGTTCTAAGGGTCTGCAAACCCTTCAGCTCCTTGAGTCCTTTCCCTAGCTCCTTAATTGGGGACCCTGTACTCAGTCCAATGGATGGCTGTGAGCCTCTACTTCTGTATTAGTCGGGTACTGTCAAAGCCTCTCAGGAGACAGTGGTCTCAGGCTCCTGTCATCCAGCACTTGTTGGATCCACAATAGTGTCTAGATTTGATGATTGAATATGGGAAGGATTCCCAGGTGGAGCAGTCTCTGAATTGTCCTTCCTTCAGTCTCTGCTCCATAGTTAGCTCTACAATTCCTTCCATGGGTATTTTTCTCCCCCTTTTAAGAAGGAACGAAGTATCCACACTTTGGTCTTCCTTCTTCTTGAGTTTCTTAGGGTTTGTTGTTTGTACTTTGTGCATTCCTATTTTCTAGGTTAATATCCACTTATCTGAGAGTGCATACCATGTGTGTTCTTTTGTGATTGGGTTACCTCACTCAGGATGATATTCTCCATGTCCATCCATTTCCCCAAGAATAAGAATAATATTCTAACTTTGGCAAACATAAAGTATTGTGAATCCTCTATCATTCCTTATTTTTTGGCCATTTTCTTCCTCAGTAAAATCTGAACATGAGGGAATCACTGTAACAAGGTACTTTTTTTTCTTTTGAGACAAGGTTTCACTATTTAGCCCAGACTCCTTAACTGTGAGCCCTGGCTGACCTCGAGCTTAAGATGATCCTCCTGCCTCTGCTTCCCAAGTGCTGTGATTACAGTCACGTATCATTGTGCCTGTGAAACTCGGGTTTTCATCCATTGTGACCAAAGAGGTTTTAGTTTTATCGTGTTAAAATTGGAGGACAGCTTTATTAAACCTTAAAATAGAAAATTCATCAGCACAGCAGACAAGCTCCAGGTATCTGCACCTGGCCAGAGGAGGGTGATAGAGAAGAGAAAGAGAGAAAGTCATGCTATCCGCATGGAGGTTAGCCACAAGACTAACAGTCCCATGGCAAGAGAGGAGAGCAATAGGAAGAGCACGAGAAGCCCCAGGCACTATTCAAAAGAGAGAGATAGAGGAGAAGAAAAGGAAGTGTTACAACAGTTCTTTACTGTAACATTATTCCCTCCAAAGAGATAACTCTAAAATCATTTTAGAATTCAGATGAAATTAGGGAATAGGCATACCCCATTTACATCATGAAAATCTAGAGATCTGTTTGCCAAGCTGTCCAGACTTTAGTCCCTAAAGAGTTTCTTTAGAAGCCTAATAGTAGTCACCATTGGGTTCCTTGAAGTTTGGGAGTTGTTGCTTTGTTTTATGTAATTAGTTGTCTATCCAAGGACAGAATGAGACAGTGCTCTGTTGCTATGATACAATACCATGACTAAAAACAACTTAGGGAAAGAAGGATTTATTTGAGCTCATAATTCCAGGTTTCAGTTGATCATTAAGGGGAAGTCAAGGCAGGAATTTGAAACAGGTAGTTGTCAAACTTTGTGTCAAACCCACAAAGTTCCAGGACAGCCAGAGCTACACAGAGAAACCCTGTCTCGAAAAACCAATAAAAAAAAAAAAAAGAAAAGAAAAAAAGTAATGAATGTACTGTACACAGGCTCGCTAAACTCATCTTGTTTATTCTAATATAGTTCAAGACTCATTGCTTAAGGATTGGTGCCGCCCACAGTAGACTGAGTCTTTCCAAGTCAATTAACTTAATTTAAATAAATCTCTATCTAATCTGGATAATGGCTTAGTGACACTCTCTTCCCAGGTTATTCTTCCTTGTTTTGAATTGACAAAGCTAACCAATACAAATGGGAATTTGGCAACGAGCCGGAGATTGAAAATCATGACTCAAAAATTAAAGACCTTTAAAATGTGATTGCTGGCTGCACATATGTTCCAGCTATGTAGAAGGCTGAGATGAGAGTATTAATTGAATCTATGGGTAGAAGACCACCATGAGCAGGAAAACAAGAATTCATCTCATAAGAAGAAAAAACATGAAAAAAAAATGTGAATTTTCAAGCCATCTGGGAAAATAATTCTAGTTTCTAACATTTGTGTGCATTCCCATCTTTGTAGGAGCCCACATCCCACATCACATGCAATGTGTCATTTTTTGGATTATAATACTGATGACTGAACCCATGGTAGTGACTCAATATTTTCTTTGCAGAAACCAAAATGTCACCAGACTTCATTTCAATTGTCTGAACATTTTCCATATCTGACATGAAATTGAAAGGCTTTGATTGGCAGTAGCTATGAACGGTTGAGCAAGCCAGCAGGTCACAGACAAGGGTAACAAAGTGAATGATTAGTCAGAAACCATGGCCTCCTAGTTTTGTTTGGTTTTTTTCCCTTCACAAAAGCCTAGTTCATATTTTCACAATTGAGCAAGAAACAGTTTTTACACAACGGAAAGGAAGCCGAGCAGTTGTTAGACCGGACTGTCCAACAAGATTGATTCTGGATATAGTCACTTAAGCTTATCAAAGAGCTTTACAGCTCTCAAGGAAGGTAGATTAATTATTGACACACAGGATATGGGGAAAATGCTGGCTGGCCTGTAGGTAAAGAGACAGGAGTCAGGGTGAAGAGTAGATTAATAAATTCCAACCGTGTTTTCTAGCAAGGCCATGTGGAAAAGAAATGGATTCCCACTTTGAAGGAAGACAACTAAGAACTTCCTCTTGGGACATTAACATTGTTTTCCCACACTACTTTTAGATTCAGATGAAGGGATACAGGTTTGGAGTGCATAGACCAGTCCTTTCTTTGGTGTATACAAGAGAATCCCTGAGCTATGATCCATAATGGTGGCCAGACCATAGTTTCTCTTTCCTCCTTCACAAACTATACTAGCTCCTGTAAGTAAAGGAATGAGGTCATAACTCTTTGTGCCAAGACTCTCTCTCCAGCTTTGTTGGTGACAGTGTAGGTACAATTATGCATGAGACACCTATCCTTGTCTATGTATAACACAGACTAGTCTTCTTTTTGGCCAGTTTTTGTTTAGGTCATAGCATATGTTGGTTTGGGCCATCTAGATCTGGAAATCACACTCCTTCCTCCTCAAAATTCAGTCTAGTTCATGGAAAGACTATTCTATATCCTACCCCCAATGCACACAGGTATGCTATGTACCAGAGAAGAGCTGGTTGCCAACTGAAGGAACTAAGTCTTTCCTGGGCCTCCCAGAGGTTGTGCCAGGTACCTGGTCTGGTCCAACATATGGCCATCTTTCACTTGTGTTTGAAAGACCAGATGTTTTTCAGGCAGACTAGACACCTTTAGCTACTCAAATTCTGAGCTGATGAACTCAGAATCTGCTTTGATGATCTATTGTTCTCGGTTTTAAAGAAACAAAGAACACAGGCTATAAACTAACAATTCAAGAAAAGATTAGTAGACTTGTCTAAGTTGTAAAAGAGAAGGGGAATGGTAGACAGAAAGGTAGTTGCAGAGAAACATGTCTTTATTACAGTCCACCAAAAGCTCTGTAAATAAGCAACAATAGTTCAGTCAAGAATGGACTGAATGTATAGCTATGGTCCCATAACATTACAACGGACATGAGAAATACCTACTAAGGACTGATAATCTCACTTATTTGTGGGCAAGCTGGTACAAACCTACATTGCCAGTTGTATGAAATTATGGCACATAAAATTATATCAATTGCACAGTACCTGATAATGTAACAAATAATGGGTTGCTGGTTTTTTTCCGTTGGTATAACATCTACTTCTAAAAAAAATAAAATAAAACCTAGAGTAAAACAGTCTGTAGCTAGCAGCTGCTTTGTTTAATCTCATGTTTACCGAGTCTCTTGTTTGTATCAAGAAGTCACACTGAGGGACCAATCTATACTATCTAGGTTTATATAAGTGCACTCCACAATGTTGAACTAAGGAGGAAATTGCTTAACAACGTATTTCTCTGAATATATCCGGCCATTAAGTAGCATGTGACTGTAGTTTCCTTTTTCTTCTATAAATAAACCCTCCTTGAATTATACTACTTTAAGTGTATCCCAGGACCTGTTGGGGGAAAGTCAATGATAGAAGACTGATCTGGGAGCATTATATTGCTAACTTGTTTAAAAGAAGGTTTATCTTGAAAGTGTGTTTTTCTTAAATCAAGGAGTTCCAGAGTCCCTTGACTTTTCCTCAACATTGCTTTGAGATCACAGAATGGTGGATTGCTACCCCTTAAGCAGAAATATTGGTGTTGGAAAAGTTGGTCTCAAGAGTTCCTCTTACTGTGTTTGGAAAAATGGGAAGTGGATGCAGAGAGCCATGCTATCCAACCTTCCACTTTATTGTTTGAGAATGGGTTTCCCTCTGGCCAACCACGGGAGTAATGTGTCCACCAGTTTACAACATGGAGAGGCCCCATTCAGGCCAGCTTACCTTCAGCAGCATTATAAGCAAACAGAGGCAAGAACCCATGCTTTGTGGGCAGGTCCCAGGCAGTCATCCTAAAGCGTCCAGTGTCTGAAAGTTATACTCTGATTTCCCATCCCCTGATGCAACATCCTTCATTGTTGGCAAGAGATGGAGGAGGATAAGACAGAGAGCTGTCATCCAAATAATTTGGAGAGGGAAATCTTTTCTATTGTTTTGGGTAAGGTAGTAGCACCAAGGAATGTATAGACAGGCAAAGAGGATTACTTCTATGTAGAAACAATCTTCTAGAATCAAATGTTTACCTGGGTTGACTATGGTTGAAAATTAATATTTTCAGGTGTTTTTTGTTTTTTGTTTTGTTCTTGTTTTTGTTTTTTCGTTTTTTTCGAGACATGGTTTCTCTGTATATCCCTGGCTGTCTTGGGACTCATTTTATAGACCAGGCTGGACTTGAACTCAGAAATCCACCTGACTCTGCCTCCCAAGTGCTGGAATTAAAGGCATGTGCAACCACTACCTGACTGAAAATTAATATTTTCAATGATGTCTCTTTATGATGTCTCAAAATGAAAATTTTCCTTCTTGTTGAAGTCCCCCACATGAAAATAGAGAAAAGAAATATGCCGGTTCCTCAGTCGTTACCATGGCTCTATTCTGGAGTCATGTAACTGAGATTCCACACTTTAGTCATATCCTGGAAAAATTAAGTATCGTCGTCTTTTCAGAATGAATGAATACATGCTTGTACACAGAGGGAACAGACATGCATGGGACCTCTTCAACAAATTTCACTGATGGTCTGTCATATGCTAAATGGTGGGTATGTGGTGATAAAGAAACAGAATGTAGAGAGTCTGTTGTGAAGATTATCACAGATTTAAAGATGGGAAATACTTAAACCACCATACAAAATAACAGCAGCTCATATTCATTGAGCATTGAGTATGCCATATACGTACACACACACTCTCCATGTATTTTACGACTTAATCCTCCCGAGAGCCCCAACAGAGGAATATATTTTGAGCATCCCCTTTATACATGGGAAATATGAGGCGCAAAGCAACTAAAGAACTTGTCCAAGGTAACACAGTCAGCGAATGGAAGAACTTGGATTTGGACCAAGTGAGTTTGACTAATGCACTAAGTGACTAATCCACACGGACATAGAAAGCTGAAATGGGCTTCTCTGGGTGTTCAAAGGACTCATTTCCAATCTAGGCACAGACATTTCAAGAATTGTGTTCAAAGGATTTCGGGGGTCATAATTTGTATCTACTATTTAGTGGCATTATGAACCAATCAGCATGGAGAATAAATATCCTGTACTCATCCTGCCATGAGGCCCAAGGAGTCTGAATGTTCTTGGAGAAGATCTAGTCTTGTCCTTACTCTTCCAGAAATGGGCCCTTTAGCTGGACCAGAGGATATGCTCTCCTTACTTCAAGAACCCTCCTGGGGTGTTGCTAACCAGAAATGGAGACTGTATTTTCATTAGTCTTACTCACGAATAACACTGCCATGGGCAGCTCCAGTTACTTCCTGCCTAATGACAACCGTGTGAGCGTCTCATAGATCAGAGTCAAATGTAGGTTCAAACGGCTCAGGCAGTTCCATACTCTTATGAGACTGTGAGCATGAAGCATACCCTAGAGCATCTCCCATCATCCCAGCATGCTTTGGAGATGGGATGGGAAGTCTGTGAGGAATTTAATTCAAATCCCTCTATGGGCTCTGAACTAAAAAAAAAAAAAAAAAAGGTTCTGTTGTGATACGCAGAAAGTGACAGATGTGACGAGCATCTGTGTGAAAGCTCTATTGGGTGCTAGATCAGCTCTGTAGAACCTGTGTGGCCTAAATCAGCCCACGGTCTCTCGAACCCACTTTCTAATCTTCATACTTTCACTTCAAGTCAAGGTAAAGATATAAATCCAAGGGCTTGGATTTAGGGAACTAAAATCTCTCCATTTACATCGACAGGATGGCTGTACACATGTAGAGTCGTGGAAAGGATGTGTGAGCTTGAGGGCTGGGGCGCAGGATGCTGTCGGCTACCAGCAAGCATTTGTTCATGTTATTACCGTTGTGCTGGTTACTAAGTGTTAACAAGTGACTGTTTATAAATAGTCGAAATGGAAGACACAGCTTTTGCCTTTGGAGCTCTCTAAAGCCGCCTCCCCGCGGTCTCTCATTTCACCACTGCTGTAGGACAGGCTGGTAGGAGCGAGGCTACCTGGTGCCAAGATAGAATTGGATGTTCTTGCCATCGACTCTGTACCCAAACACACTGATTTTCCCCAGGAGTTTACTTAAATCATGTTTAGAGTGATTTCTATTTCCAGCAGCTAATGAATCCAAGGTTCCTGCCTGCATTGGAAAGTGCATTTTAGTCACGGCTGCTTTGACCCCTTGATGTCTCCTTTCTAACATTGTATAAGCCCATCTCTGTTCAATCTTTCCATGCCCAGCATGATCCCATACCTTTGCTGCAGGGAAGAATCTCTTCCCTACAACAAATGCGTGTTTAAAGAGCTATCTGCACATGCTCTCTCTTCTAATCTTTTCAGTGTCCTCTGAGAAGAGGAAAAGCTCCACATATTGGATGTCTTCATTAGTGAATGTTAGCTCCATTTTCAGCTGAACAGTTAAACCCACAGGGACAGTGTAGCCTAGTGACCAAATGTGTATTTTCATGCCTCACTCTCTAGGGTCTCTCAAAATCCAGCAGTATGGCTTCTCCAATCTTGTATTTGGGCGGGGGGTGGGGGAGAAATCATAAGAATAATTGTTGTTGTAAAATCTTTCTGGGATTTAAGTGAGGTAACTCATGTGAAGAGCTTGGCATGGTATCTAACTGAGAAATTTT
>JADRCC010554620.1:0-10205 GCA_019843855.1 Hylomyscus alleni | reverse complement strand
GTGACATCTCCTATTTCCCTGGTAACACTAGAAAGGTAGACATCATGTTTGCCACTTTCTAAGGCCTTCTGGTCAAAAGAATAGGATCTACCTCTGACCCTGGGTAAAGACTTTCTAATCACATGCTATTGTCTCTTCCCTCAAGAGTTAATCCAGGGGTGCTCATCAATCATCTGACTAGGAGTCCAACTCCCTTCCTCTCTCCCTCCCTGTAAGAAATCTGATTCACCTGAAGACATGGTTAAAGAGATAGGTGGAATAATTATCCCATTAATGAGATAGTGTACTAATCCTCCCCAGAACCTTACCCCCATGTAATTGCTTGCACAACTTCTATCATACACAATTGCAGTTTCTACCTCCAACCCTCCTTTTTAGATACTGTCTAGAACCTGGCTAGGCTTTCTGCAAATTTCTGGGCTTTCTCATTTGTTTGCTGACACTCTGTTCTTTGCTCTGAGGTAGCTTGCTGACCTCCATTGCTGAACTTGTCTTTGACCCAGTTGAAAAACTGTAGCTTTCTCTTTTTCTCTTCCCTATGCCCTTTCTCCTGCTTGCTGCTAAGACATCTTATCTACCTTGGGGTTCTCTTCTCAAACTCTACCAAATCTGTCCTCAAGCTTTCTGCTGAGTCTGTTTCTAACTTTTCACTAGTGACAGTAGGCACACAAAGGAAGGAACCTGTTTTCCCTTTGAAATATTTGTTGACTCAGGTGAGATCACCATTTTCTCTCCTGTAACTTTCTAAGGTGGGACCAGCCAGGAGGCAAAGGCCTCAGAAGTGGCAAGGTAGCTAAGACAGGATTCTATCTACCTCCATCTACACCTAGGAGGGATGGCAGATCCACAGCCCTCTGTGCACCTTTCCCGCAAGGAGAGAGCTTGTCTCCAGGGAGTACTCTGACCCCAGGACTCAGGAGGGATGATTGATCCACAGCCCTCTGTGCACACACGGGTCTTACCTAAGGAGAGCTGATCTCTGAGAAGTGCTGACACAGGCTTACAGACACACAGGAGGAGTAAGCTCCAGCAAGAGACAGAAAGAACATCTAACATCAGAGATCAACAGATGGTGAAAGGCAAATGCAAGAATCTTACCAACAGAAACCAAGACTACTTGGCATCATCATAACCTAGTACCCCCACCACAGCAAGTCCTAGATACGCCAAAACACTAGAAATGCAAGATTTTGATCTAAAATCATATCTCATGATATTGACAGAGGAATTTAAGAAGGACATGAATAACTCCCTTAAAGAAATACAGGAGAACACAGGTAAACAGGTACAAGCTCTGAAAGAGGAAACACAAAAATCCCTTAAAGAATTACAGAACATAAGTAAACAAGTACAAAGTCCTTAAAGAGGAAACACAAAATTCCCTTAAAAAATTACAGGAAAGCACAACCAAACAGGTCAAGGAAATGAACAAAACCATCCAAGACCTAAAAATGGAAGTAAAAACAGTTAAGAAATCACAAAGAGAAACAACTCTGGAGAAGAAACCTAGGAAAGAAGTCAGGAACCATAGATGTAAGCATCACCAACAGAAATAGAAGAGAGAATCTCAGGTGCAGAAGACACCATAGAAAACATTGACACAACAGTCAAAGAAAATGCAAAATGCAAAAAGTTCCTAACCCAAAACATCCTGGAAATCCAGGACACAATGAGAAGACCAAACCTAAGGATAATAGGTATAGTAGAGAGTGAAGACTTCCAACTTAAAGGGTAAGTAAATATCTTCAACAAAATTATAGAAGAAAACTTCCCTAACCTAAAGAAAGATATGCCCATGAACATACAAGAAGCCTATAGAACTCCAAATAGACTGGACCAGAAAAGAAATTCCTCCAGTCACATAATAATAAGAACACCAAATGAACAAAACAAAGAAAGAATATTAAAAGCAGTGAAGGAAAAAATGCCACGGACCGGGTTCGTTGCAGGGACCTCATTTTCCACGGAATGAGAGTTCTGGTCAGGTGGGCAACAAAACTGTGAATGACAGACAGAGTTGACTCAAGAGTGTGCTGAATCTGAATGTATTTCTTAAAAATAGCATGAGACTTTTACAGTCATTGCAAAACAAAAATGATAAATCTAGCAGCTCAGTAGTCGAGGTACATCTGAGGCCACCTGGGTCTAAAGCAGCAGCCATCTCCTCTGGACTGGTGCTGCACCCCCACCCCTGGGCCCAAGCGCTCTGGACCTGGGGGGCTGTGGACTGCATGAATCTAAGTCCTAGTCCATCTAAGTTCTAGTTCTAGTCAGAGTCCCTGCACAAAGTGAAAATCAGGCTTATATGGTATACAGAAAACAGGGTGAATGACAAAAGTCATGCAGGCAGGTGACAGTCACATCAGATTCAGTAAGATCACGTAGGCAAGGGATGGTTACATCAAGATCGGTAAGATTAGGTATCCAGGTATGAAGGGGAAGAGCAGTGGTGCCCTCCCTGATGGGGCTATTTTGGTATTCCCATGCTAATTCTCTGGGTCTGCTGGAGGCCAGCACCAGGAAGTTGCAATTTAACAGTTCCTTTAAGTGAGGGAAGCCCTTCGATTACTCTCTAGTATGTAAACCAGTTCTGTCTTCCATGGGACTGCCCTAAGAATTCTAACTATGTGCCTGACCTCTGTTGCTAACTCCGAGGACAACCTGTCTGATAAGGCAGATTCCTTGAGAGAAATTTCAAGCTAAAGACAACTTGGAATTAAATTAGGATATGTTGGAACATTGTGCTGGCCAGGAGATAATGCCTAATCTTAAGTTTAGCCATTTATGAATCATTTCTTGGGGTACCTTTTATGCCTAAATAGAGGACATGTTGACGATTAGGAAGACTAATCTGGAACACATCTGAGTTAGGAGATGTCAACAACTGTCTGAATACCCAAGAGGCACAAACTCCCTTTGAAGTCATTATGCCTCTTGTCCTTAATCAGGCTTTTACCCCCGATATTGCAGATTTTACTGGAGTAGACAAGTGGGCGTGGCAAAAAGGTCAAGTAACATATAGAGGCAGGCCTATCAGAATTACACCAGACTTCTCACCAGAGCCTATGAAAGCTAGAAGATCCTGGTTTGATGTCATACAGACCTTAAGAGAACACAAAAGCCAGCCCAGGGTACTATACCTAGCAAAACTCTCAATTACCATAGATGGAGAAAACAAAATATTCCATGACAAAACAAAATTTACACAATATCTTTCAACAAAAGGAGATTAAAGGAATGCAAACTGGAAAGGAAGAAGTCAAATTATCACTATTTGCTGATGATATGATAATATACTTAAGTAACCCCAAAAATTCTACTGGAGAGCTCCTAAAACTGATAAACAACTTCAGTAAAGTAGCTGGATATAAAATTAACTCAAGCAAATCAGTGATCTTCCTCTACACAAAGGATAAACAGGCTGAGAAAGAAATTAGAGAAACAACACTCTTCACAATAGTCACAAATAATATGAAATACCTTGGTGTGACTCTAACTAAGCAAGTAAAAGATCTGTATGACAAGAACTTGAAGTCTCTAAAGAAGGAAATCGAAGAAGATCTCAGAAGATGGAAAGATTGCCCATGCTTGTGCACTGGCAGGATTAATATAGTAAAAATGGCCATCTTGTCAAAAGCAATGTACAGATTCAATGCAATCCCTATCAAAAATCTAACTCAATTCTTCACAGACTTAGAACGAGCAATTTGCAAATTCATCTGGAATAACAAAAAACCTAGGATAGGGAAAACTATTCTCAACAATAAAAGAACCTCTGGTGGAATCATCATCCCAGACCTTAAGCTATACTACAAAACAATTGTGATAAAAACTGCATGGTATTAGTACAGTGACAGGCAGGTGGATCAATGGAATAGAATTGAAGACCCAGAAATGAACCCACATACCTATGGTCACTTGATCTTTGACAACGGAGCTAAAACAATCCAGTATAAAAAAGACAGCATTTTCAACAAATAGTGCTGGCTCAACTGGCAGTTAGCATGTAGAAGAATGCAAATTGATCTATTCCTATCTCCTTGTACAAAGCTCAAGTCCAAGTGGATCAAGGACCTCCACATAAAACCAGATACACTGAAACTAATAGAAAAGAAAGTGGGGAAGAGCCTCGAACACAAGGGTACAGGGGAAATTTTCCTGAACAGAACACCAATAGCTTATGCTCTAAGATCAAGAATTGACAAATGGGACCTCATAAAGGTAGAAAGCTTCTGTAAGGCAAAAGACACTGTCAATAGGACAAAACGGCAACCAATAAGTTGGGAAAAGATCTTTACCAATCCTATATCTGATAGAGGGTTAATATCCAATATATACAAAGAACTCAAGAAGTTAGACTACAGAGAACCAAATACCCCTATTAAAAATGGAATACAGAGCTAGACAAAGAATTCTCAACTAAGGAATGCCAAATGGCTAAGAAGTACCTAAAGAAATGTTCAACATCCTTAGTCATCAGGGAAATGCAAATCAAAACAAGGTGAGATTCCACCTCACACCAGTCAGACTGGCTAAGATCAAAACCTCAGGTGACAGCAGATGCTGGTGAGGTTGTGGAGAAAGAGGAACACTCCTTCATTGCTGGTGGGATTACAAACTGGTACAACCACTCTGGAAATCAGTTTGGAGGTTCCTCAGGAAATTGGACATAGTACTACCAGAGGACTCAGCTATACCACTCCTGGGCATATACCCAGAAGATGCTCCAACATGTAATAAGGACCCACACTCCACTATGTTCACAGCAGCCTTATTTATAATAGCCAGAAACTGGAAACAACCCAGATGTCCCTCAACAGAGGAATGGATACAGAAATTGTGGTACATCTACACAATGGAGTACTACTCAGCTATTAAAAACAATGAATTTATGAAATTCTTAGAGAAATGGGTGGATCTGGAGAATATCATCCTGAGTGAGGTAACCCAATCACAAAATAACACACATGATATACACTCTCTGATAAATGGATATTAACCCAGAAGATTGGAATACACAAAGTACAATCTACAAACCACAAGAAACTCAAGAAGAAGGAAGACCAAAGTGTGAATACTTTGTTCCTTCTTAAAAAGGGGAACAAAATACCCATGGAAGGAGTTGCAGAGACAAACTACGGAGCAGAGACTGAAAGAAGGACAATTCAGAGACTGTTCCACCTAGGAATCCTTTCCATATTCAGTCATCAAATCCAGGCACTATTGTGGATACCAGCCTGTGGTTGGTATCAAACCTGTGGTTTACAGGAGCCTGATATAGCTGTCTCCTGAGAGGCTCTGACAGTACCCAACTAATGCAGAAGTAGAGGCTCACAGTTATCCATTGGATTGAGCATAGGGTTCCCAATGATGGAGCTAGAGAAAGGACCCAAGGAGCTGAAGGGTTTGCAGCCCCTTATGGCAAACAACAATATGAACTAACAAGTACCCTCAGAGCTCCCAGGGACTAAACCACCAACCAAAGACTACACATGGTGGGACTAATGACTCCAGCAGTGTATGTATAGCAGAGGATGGTCTAGTTGGTCATCAATGGGTGGAGAAGCCCTTGGCCCCGTGAAGGTTCTATGCCCCAGTGTAGGGGAATGCCAGGGCCAGGAAGAGGGAGAGAGTGGGTTGGTGAGCAGGGGGAGGGGGAAAGAACAGGCTTTTTTGTTTTTTTTTGTTTTTTGTTTTTTTTTTTTTTCGGAGGGGAATCTGGGAAAGAGATATCATATGACATGTAAATAAAGAAAATATCTAATAAAGAAAAACAAACAAACAAATGATATATTTGTCAACCTTTTATAATAAATAACAGGGTAACAGTAGTGAACATAACTCTTAAGTGGACATACCTAGGAAAGTCTCCAAAACAAGATATTCAGGGCGATGACGCACACACCAGCCTCACTGTTTCATAAGAAGTGATCCAGCAGTGTGGCTATCTATATACTACATCCATTATCTGAGGTCTTATAACAGATCCCAAGCATGAAGATTTTAGAAATGTCAAAACCTAAGCAGGAAATGACTTGGAGTAGATTTTCCATTTCTTTGCTTATTAGTCTATTTTGGGAAAGCAGTGTCGTTGGAGCCTGCAAGCAATGTTTCTGCAGAACAGAATTTCAGTGATAGTGCATGCATACAAAGGGTTGCCAGCTATTTTTAACATTTCATACCTACGAAGAAACTTGTCCTTGGCTTCTTCCCTGGCTTCAGTGTGCATGGTCATCCTTGTCACAAGCTGAACCCTGGCTAAGGAAAAGCCTTCTTACATAGATAGTTTTCCTCTCCAAATTAAATCTTGCAACTCACAGGGTAAATATTCTTAAGGGTACATTGCTTATTTGCCTGTTTTAGAAAAAAAATCAACAAACTAGGAAAGAAAAAGCTAATGGCTGGTGAGTTATAGTTATCAAGCTAGCTATGAGAAATTTCTCAAATAGAAAACCCTCTTTGCTGTTCCTGCCAGACTCCACACTCTGGCAGCTCTGTGGAGTTTATAACTTCTGTCTGGATTTTCTTGCATTAATCAAATTGTCTTTTCTTTTCCTCTCTGGATTTTTCATTTACTAGAAATGAATGTGAAAAGGGGTTTGGTTTTATTTTATTTTATTTTATTTTATTTTATTTTAGAGTCTATTTTATTCTAGAGTCAGTTCAGGAAGGAAGAAAATATTGAAAAGGTCCAAGCAAACAAACTGTTAACCTGCAAGTGGTGCGATACAGCACTGCCAGCTCTCTTTACACGAGGCTTGGCGATGCAGCACTGCCAGCTCTCTTTACACGAGACTTGGGAGGCATTTTCCTGAACTGTCTGGGAAACAGCTATGTAAAGCTCAGGGATTGAGGGAGTTGAAGTGAGAAGGCACAAAATTGTAATGCTTCCCAGAGTGGTCTAGCTCAGCTCTGTCCCCCAAGGCGCCTCCCCCTCCCCCTCTGCCCCTGCTCCTTTAATGAGAACACATTAAACCTTTCCCAATGCCCTGATGTGTTCTTGTGCCACAGAATCCTTGCATTGCAATGCACACTGCTGTCCGAGAATTTCTAACATTATAGAGTGAGAGAAAATGCTTTCTAGACAGCTCATCCAGCCCTCCCCAGCTCTCAGCAGGGATTTAAGTGTGTCTACTTCTACTGAAAGTAAATGCATGCTTTTGCCCCCAACTAAAAGGGACTTTTTCCCCCGTTTTTCTCCCTCACAAAGGCATCTGTCTATTCTCCCTGAATCTCACTCATGCACTGTGGACATTGTCAGAATTTGGAATTGTAGCCTACGCACACATAGTTTATATATTGCTTTATAATACCTTCATATTCTATTTCCCCACACACATTGCCAATTATTGTGAAGCTCTTTGTGGAGATAAAATATTTAGCACAGCTGGGAAGGCTGAGTGTGCAAATTAATTTTAGAAATAATTCTATCATTTAATTTCAACTTTAGTTTTGTATTCTCTTAACTGCAGGAATCAGATATTCTCTCTTCAAAGACACATTTTATAAATTCCACTAACCCACTTCTTGACACTTCAGTGGAGACGTTGCGTGAGTAATTAACAAGAAGGGGCCTGTGCTTAAGGAATTTTTAAGAATACTTGGTCTATTCAGAGTTCTGAATCTCTGAATTTTCTGTGCATGGGAAAATGCCTTCTAAACCCTTCCTTTCTTCTGTTACTTAGTCCTAGGAATTTCAGGGACACCAAGCAGCCACAAGAAATAACAGGCAACCACATGAAAAGTCTACTCCGAGCAGTGGTTAAATGCTGGTAGGAAATCGGGCCAGCTCTCAGATCCCTGCTAAGGTCCTAGACCACTCCCCTGCTGTCTGAGTTACAGCAGAGTCTATGAAACAGCGGCCAGATAAAAATGAATGCACCTATTTGTGACTTTTAGCCTGGAGGAAGTCTGGTTGACCTGGTCCAGGAAGGATGTGTGGAGGTTTATAGTTTCAGGTTGTCTAGGTGACTCCTTTCCAGCTGTTAGAAATTTAAAAGGAACTTCTACTCCTTTGAGCAATACTTCCACTAAAAACTCAAAGCTGCAAGTTGGAAGAAATGTAGTATCCAATCGTGAAGCTTTCAGCCAACTGATGGCTGGCTGAGTTGATGTAACCTGCTCTCATATGACAGAGGCTTGGAGTTGGTTTAGGGTGGTAAAAAAAATAATAATAATGGGAAGTGAATTGTTAACTGGCACCTGGGCAGTGGAACTCCAATCAAAGTCAGAAGACCAACCATCTATACTTGTACTTTTCTTGCCTTGCACTTCCCTGGGCTTGTTTTTGAGAGGGAAAATGTGCCCCTCCCTCCTCCGGCCATAAATGAACAATTCCTTTCGTTTCAGACGGTCTCCCTGACACTGATAGGGCCAATCCAAAGAGAAGCAATCAAGCAGAGTGTTGGCTCCCTCGAAGACAGACCCACTGAATGAGTGACTTGCTATTTTTTTTCTTTGCTTCATTTGCTTTTTGGGCAATTATTTCTTGGTCTCCATCCTGTAGGTATAACTTCTATCTCATATAATTTATTCATACCAACTGATATTATTGACTAACATCTATGCACAAGGAAATAGGGCAATGTGTTGACAATCGGGAAAGGTGGATAGTAATCTAGTCAAGTTCTCCTAGCCCTGCCCTGGGTTCAGCAGGTTCCCCCACCCACGCCCCAGGTCTATGATAAGGGAGATTAGTCCAGTAGAGTCCTATGACAGAGCCTTCCCAGACGTTCACTCAGTGTGTCCTTGGTCATTCTAGGCTCCCCGAGTCCATTTCTCTTTTTACAAACCAGAAGTAAATTCACTGAGCCCAAGACCATAAGGAGAAATATAAGCTCTCACAGTAATTTCTTATAAAAGTTGGTCCAGTGTGCAGAAAGCTGCCAAATACAGAAGTGGCAACCTCTGCTTGGGAAAACAAGGGACAAGCAAATGAGATGTGTGATTTAATGCTGATGCATTCACTGGCCAAACTCTCCCATTAGCATGTATACACACACACACACACACACACACACACACACACATATACACACACACTTCTCCTTTTTGGTGGTAGAAATGCCCAGCTTCTACAAAGTTCCTCAGATTTCTGCAAATACATTGTCTCATTAAATCCCTAGATTCCCCGCCTCTACGTTTTTGAATCTGAAGTTTGAGTGGGCTGAGTAAAAAGTTTATAGGTTATCCAGCATTCCAGTACTTCTTTTCAGATAATCTTCCCAGTTGCTAAGAATAAGTGCTTGTTGTAACTTTCATTTTAGGAGCCCACTTTGAGAGTCATCTGGCTTTCAGGAAGCAAAAACTTCTGACAGAAGCAGCTGGCCCCTGCTGATGAATTAGAGAACATTGAAAGAAGCTGAGGAAAAGTTCGATCCTGTAGGAGGACCAGCAGTCTCAATCTGGACCCCCCTCCCCGAGATCTCTCAAACACTGGACCACCAAACAGACAGCATACACCAGCTGATATGAGGCCCCCAACACACTACAGTAGAGGACTTCTGGGTCTGTGTTCATTCAGAGATGATGCACCTAACCCTCAAGAGACTGCAAGCCCCAGGGAGTTTAGAGGTCAGGTGGGGTGGGGGGTGGGGACATCCAAGTGGAGACAGGGATGTGGGGAGGAGGTATGGGGTGTGGAACAGTCAGAGGGTGGATGAAGGGGGATGGAAATAAAATATGGAGTATAAAAAACAAAATTTTAAAAAGTTATAAAGAATAAAACTAAATAATGAATTAAAAAAAATTCTGAAAAAGTCATTAGCCAAAAGCAGATTTTCATAGTTTCCCAAGTTTGTATAAAATTGACTTTGAAGGTTTTCTTGCTCATTGCTCTCCTTCTTTGAATGTAATCTCTCTGTGTGTGTATCTCTGTGTGTGTGTGTGTCTCTGTCTGTCTCTGTCTGTCTGTCTGTCTGTCTGTCTCTCTCTCTCAGTTTGTGCTCAGCTTGAACATATTAGAAAATAAAAGTAAATAAAAACATACCACAGGAAATGGGCCAAAAAAAAAAAAAAGTAATGTGTTTGGCATATTTAGTTAGATAATTTGACAAGGAAATTCCAGTCTTAATTGGATACCTTAATTATTTCTCTTTGCTACAGTAAACCTTTATTGATAAGGCACAACTCAAATGTGCCTCTTGCTTGCTGTGATTCTCCCCTGTACCAAGGCTAAGTCGTGAAGCCTGGCGCTTCCTCTCAGT
>JADRCC010554616.1:0-10637 GCA_019843855.1 Hylomyscus alleni | reverse complement strand
ACCACCATGATGGCTATCAAGTTACTTGATTTTCAGAGGACATGATTTTTAGTAAGCTGCACAATTAACATGAGTATAGTTGAAAAAGAGGATATGTTATATTTCATAATTTAGCCATTATACATTTCAATGAATTATCATCTTCTACCCCACAAATAGATACTGACTTCATGATGATAAATGAATGTGTATAAATATGAAGTATAGCTCTATCAATATAAAACTTAAAGAAACTGGTGTAAATAGTTTTAGAAAAAAACAGGAAAGATGTGCCATATCTGAAAAACAGAGTTTGAGAACTGATAAATATATCTGTACAGCTAAATGTTCGTGTAATTTTATACCTTCAGCATAAAATATCAGACCTATTTAAAGTAAACATTATATTGTAAAAAGTTTTCAAGTAATCAATAAACAGATAATTATGCCCTTTACTTAGAAAAATATTGAAAACTAGAAAATATACATAGAAAAGTAGAAAAAAACTTAAAATCTGACTTTTTGTTTTCTTCTAATATATAAATCTTTTCAAGTTATTAATATACAAATGCACATATAGCTGGTAAA
Organism: Hylomyscus alleni; assembly: GCA_019843855.1. Classification (NCBI taxonomy): domain Eukaryota; kingdom Metazoa; phylum Chordata; class Mammalia; order Rodentia; family Muridae; genus Hylomyscus; species Hylomyscus alleni. The sequence continues at coordinate 10,070 of JADRCC010554616.1, read as the reverse complement.
ATGCAACTTGGACATACTAAGTCCATGCTAAACCAGCTATATTTTTAATTTAGTATGAAGGAAATGTACTCCAATCCACAGTGAGAGGAACTGTCTTTCATTATTGCTTTTCAGGAAAATTAACTACCATGCTTAAAAGATTTTATAGTGTGTACATGAATTAATCTGCTTTAATCTGGTGGTAGATATAGTCTGTATATTTTGAACCTATGAAATAGTCATTTACTGTCTTCTTAATTTTGACAGCAAGAAAGTTAAATTCAATTAGAAAATTAGACCACACAAAAATATATCATTGAAAATCTAGTTGTACTACTTCTGTTCTTTTGTAGTTATGGCAATTAAGTATAGTTCTGTAGCTACAATTAGAACATGAAATTTAAATGAAGAAAGAGAACGATTCCTCTTTCAAATTAAAGTCTCTTACATCTTTGTAAAATTTTTTATTAAATGTATGAAAACAAATGTGAGCCTTGAAAAGTATATGCTTGCATGTGCCCCACCCTCTATTAAAAGTATAATCTAAAAATATGTTGACTAAATCAAACATGTTATTTTTTATAGCTTTTATAATTGTAAATTCATTTTGGTTTTATTTCTAACTTCATAAGATACTAAATTACACTTATACAGCACTCTCTTATATATATTAAACAAGCCACAGAGGCCTAATTTCCTATTTGAATTTTACTTTACTTTTCTATTTTAATTTTACTTGCTGTCAAAATTAAGAAGACAGTAAATAAATATTTCATAGGTTCAAAATATATAAAATATATCTACCACCTGATTAAAGCAGATTAATTCCTGGGATTACCCCATATTTTATTCTGAGTTCAGACTTGAGTGTAAGCTGCACTTCTCATTTCCAGATACTTATTGTGTGGTTACCCACAGCAATGGTCATGTTTGCCTGGGATAATATACAACCATCTCCCTTTAAACACTAACATGCATGGCTGTTTCTCATTATCAGGATCTAAGAAACTCAAGCTGACTTGCCTGACTTGTGTCTTGATCTTATATCTTTGAAAATGCCTGGAAACATTTTTCAGAGGCCCCAGCACAATCAATGTGTAGATAGAAACACATTCATGACAACGGACAAATATACAATGCATACATATGCAGCAAACTGGCAAACATGGTAAGTTATCAAAGAATACAGACATTAAAAGTGAGATAAAACATCTGAGACAGATGAAGTCATTTCTAAAGCAGAAAGTAAGTCTCAATTTCTATTTTTGACATTCCTGCTCTCAAATTACTATCAGCACACACAGACATTATCTGTCATACAAAGAAATTACTGGAAACTAACCTCAGTGACATTACCCCTTTTCATAGGAGCACAGCTAGATTTCCAGAACCCCTCAAATACTCTATTGACCTTTTAGTAGACAATCTTTTTCCTGCAGAGCTAACATTGAAAACATTCAAACTCTGAGGAGTTATAGGCATGGCAGATAATATGGGGAAAATTTCAAATATGGGGATATGGAGAAAATTCCCAAATTATTTCTTTTCCTTTGAAAGCACCAATGAATCACCAAGAAGACAGCACTGCAAAGAGATGTAGGAATGGAAGAGAGGAAATGTCTTAAAGTGGTAAAGTGTTAGAATAATGATGTTTGAATCTGTCCTTTTCTAGGCCATAGGAATGTCAAATATTGAAACAGAATAAATGGATAAAGGACTTACTCAATCATAAACTCACTGGTAAATTTAGTCATCCTCCAGTCAGTTGTTTTGTTGAGTGGGTAGGCAGTGTAAGCAGGGAAAAATCCCGCAATCACCACATTTCCATTACCACTTAAATGGTAGTTCATCCTGACTAAGCACTCGCTGCTTCTGTAAGAGCTCGCAAGAACTGGAATCTGCAGAAACCAAGAGATAGAAATCCAAAAGAAGTGCATATTAACAAAGTATCTGCCTCTCTCTGAACATGGTAAGGCGAGCTCTGCAGTGTGCACCACACATATGCATGTGTGTGTGCATGCTTGTTTACAATTTTATTGGTGACTGAACTTATTACTTGAATCACCCCATGTTCCTTCTGAAATGACTCTTCACTCCCCTCTGGAATTGCCCAATACTTTATACCCACAGGCTTTGAATCTGAGTTACTGCATTCATTATGAATAAAAAAAAAAAATCTTAAGAATCTTCTCCAGCCACAGGCAGTATGATTTCATCCAAGACTGCAGAGATCCAGTCCCAAGACATGAAAGCCTTAGTGAATTCAGCCATAAATGTGACCCAAGAAACTACCCGTGGGAAAACCATTTAGGATGATACAAACATCTTGCATGTTACAACATATGATGCCATAGTTGATGAAAAGGTAAATGGCAAAAACAGGCCCATGCCAGGCCTGACCAACTATGTTGACCAATAGTAGATAGTATGCTCTTTGGAATCCTAGTTTTGCTTTCCTGGGTCTCCATGAGTCACATAATATTCTCTCCCCCCCTTTTTTAAACAGATGCATGTCTGCAACCCCTGTCATGTACATGCCTCATCCTTAAAAGTTTGTGTCTCTTTCAGATGAAACTAATGGTTCTGTTGCATTGATTTCCAGAGGGTCAACTTCACGTTAATATAGAAATCAAGTTTTCTGTCTGAATCTGAAATTTGACTTTCTGTAATTTTTTTTTTATCCTTCAAGAATCACTGAATATACCTATGGTCATGATTCCCCCTAATAATAGAGCATTGGGTTCACCCACTGAATATTCTCATCTGAGAACACAGTATCATTAAGAAATATAATACCTTAGAAATTCCTCCCCGACAAACACTGAGTGAAGCTGTCAGGAGAGAAGGGCTCTGTTTTCAAAAGCACAGGGATGAGTTAAGTCAGTGATTCTATTTTCTGGGGGCACTGTAGCCATGATGGATGTTAGTGCAAATGACCAAAATGAAAACTATGCACAGCATATAAGTATGAATCATTGGGTAAATAATGGCTTCTTTTTGATAGGGATGAATCTGTATTACTGGGCTAGAACACAAGTGAATATCGTTATCTTTCCCGGCCTACTCTACTTGAACAGTCTAGCTGAAGGAGCCCTTCCTTGCACTATACCTCCACTCCTGGGGACTCCATGGCTTGAATAGGTTTTTACTACTACCTTTGTCATCCAATTTTTGGTTAACTTTTGCCAAACTGATTGAGGTAAAATGAATTATCAAAATTCTTTTGATTAGAATTTCCCTAGTAGCTAAGGATGTTATTTTTGGGAGGATTTCTTAGCCTTTTTTCTTCTTCTTTTTATAACTCTCTGTATAGGTCCCTAGCCAACTGCTTTGAGCTGGTCATTTGTTATTTTGATTCGTTATTTTTTATTAGATATTTTATTTATTTACATTTCAAATGTTATCCCCTTTTGTGGTTTCTCCTCCGAAAACTCACCATCCCCTCCCCCTTCCACCACTCACCAACCCACCCTAGTATTCCCCTACACTGGAGCATAGAGCCTTCATAGGACCAGGAGCCTTTCCTCCCATTGATGACTGACAAGGCTATCCTCTGCTACATATGCAGCTGGAGCCGTGAGTCCTGACATGTGTACTTTTTGCTTGGTGGTTTAGTCCCTGGGAGCTCTGAGGGTACTAGTTACTTCACATTGTGGATCCACCTATGGTGTTGCAAACCTCTACAGATCCTTGGATCCTTTCTCTAGCTCCTCCATTGGGGACCCTGTCCTCAGTCCAATGGTTGGCTGTGAGCTCCACCTCCGTATTTGTCAGGCACTGGTAGAAGGTCTCAGAAGACAGCTATAACAGGTTTCTGTGAGCAAGCACTTGTTGGCATCCACAATAGTGTCTGGGTTTGGTGACTGTATATGGGATGGATCTCCAGGTGGGGCAGCATCTGGATGGTCATTCCTTCAGTCTCTGATCCACACTTTGTAACTCCTTCCATGGGTATTTTATTCCCTTTTTAAAGAAGGACAGAAGTATCCACACTTTGGTCTTCCTTCTTCTTGAGTTTCATATGGTTTGTGAATTGTGTCTTGGGTATTCTGAGCTTCTGGACTAATAGCCACTTATCAGTGAGTGTATACCATGTGTGTTCTTTTGTGATTGGGTTACCTCAACTCAGGATGATATTCTCCAGATCCATCCATTTGCCTAAGAATTTCATAAATTCATTGTTTTTAATCACTGAATACTACTACATTGTGTAAATGTACCACAATTTCTGTATCCACTCCTCTGTTGAGGGACATCTGGGTTGTTTCCAGTTTCTGGCTATTATAAATAAGGCTGCTATGAACATAGTGGAGCATGTGTCCTTATTACATATTGGAGCATCTTCTGGGTATATGCCCAGGAGTGGTATAGCTGGGCCCTCAGGTAGTACTATGTCCAATTTTCTGAGGAACTGTCAATCTGATTTCCAGAGTGGTTGTACCAGCTTGCAATCCCACCAGCAATGAAGAAGTGTTCCTCTTTCTCCACAACCTCACCAGCATCTGCTGTCACCTGAGTTTTTGATCTTAGCCATTCTGACTGGTGTGAGGTGGAATCTCAGGGTTGTTTTGATTTTGCATTTCCCTAATGACTAAGGATGTTGAACATTTCTTTAGGTGCTTCTCAGCCATTCGGTATTCCTCAGTTGAGAATTCTTTGTTTAACTCTGTACCCCATTAAAAATGGGGTTATTTGGTTCTCTGGAGTCCAACTTCTTGAGTTCTTTGTATATATTGGATATTAGCCCTCTATCAGATATAGAATTGTTAAAGATCTTTTCCCAATTTGTTGGTTGCCATTTTGTCCTATTGACAGCTTTGCAATTTTATGAGGTCTCATTTGTGAGTTCTTTTTTTTTATTAGATATTTTCTTTATTTACATTTCAAATGATATCTCCTTTCCTGGTTTCCCCTCCAAAAAAAAAAAAAAAAAAAAAAACAACCAAAAACCAAAAAAACCGTTTCCTCCCCCCTCCTCCTGCTCATCAACCCACCCTCTTCTGCATCCTGACCCTGGCATTCCCCTACACTGGGGCATAGAACCTAGAGCATAAGCTATTGGCTTTCTGTTCAGGAAATTTTCCCCTGTGCCTATGTGCTCAAGGCTCTTCCCCACTTTCTTTTCTATTAGTTTCAGTGTATCTGGTTTTATGTGGAGGTCCTTGATCCACTTAGACTTGAGCTTTGTACTAAAAGATAACAATGGATCAATTTGCATTCTTCTACAGGCTAAATGCCAGTTGGGCCAACACCATTTGTTGAAAATGCTGTCTTTTTTCCACTGGGTGGTTTTAGCTCCTTTGTCAAAGATCAATTGACCATAGGTGTGCAGGTTTCTTTCTGGGTCTTCAATTCTACTCCATTGATCCACCTGACTGTCACTGTACCAATACCATGCAAGTTTTATGACAATTGCTCTGTAGTACAGCTTGAGGTCTGGGATGGTTATTCCACCAGAAGGTCTTTTATTGTTGAGAGTATTTTTCGATATCCTAGGTTTTTTGGTTATTCCAGATGAATTTGCAAATTGCTCTTTTTAACTCTGTGAAGAATTGAGGTGGAATTTTGATGGGGATTGCATTGAATCTGTAGATTGCTTTTGGCAAGATGGCCATTTTTACTATATTAATCCTGCCAATCCATGAGCACGGGAGATCTTTTCATCTTCTTGTCCTATAGATCTTTTACATGCTTAGTTAGAGTCACACTGAGGTATTTTATATTATTCGTAACTATTGTGAAGGGTGCTGTTTCCCTAATTTCTTTCTCAGCCTGTTTAATCCTTTGTGTAGAGGAAGGCAACAGATTTGTTTGAAATAATTTTATTTCCAGCTACTTTGCTGAAGTTGTGTTTCAGGTTTAGGAGCTCTCTGGTGGAATTTTGAGGTCACCTTAGTATACGATCATAGCATCTGCAAATAGTGATGTTTTAACTTCTTCCTTCCCAATTTGTATCCCTTTGATCTCCTTTTGTAGTCTAATTGCTCTGGCTAGGACTTCAAGTACAATATTGAATAGGTAGGGACAGAGTGGGCAGACTCGTCTAGTCCCTGATTTTAGTGGGATTGCTTCAAGTTTCTCTCCATTTAATTTGATGTTGGCATCAATTTTTTATGTTGTTGTTTTTTTTTTAGAAGTAAGGCAACAGACTATTTAATGTGGTGTAAAATACATCAGTATCAATTTCCTGGCTGTTGTGAATACCAAAAGTAGACTGGGAAGGGGAGAGAGGAAAAAAAAAATGAAATGCTGTCAGCACAACTTCAAACAAGTGTGGCTGGCAAAGGAGAGCGATCACAGGGAGAGAGGCAGCCCTCCTACCCCAGGCTGGTTAGGAAGGGCAGTCAGATGCCTGCTGATCCACCTGTGCTATTAAGGTGGATGGGGCTGGAACAGCTCTCAGCAGGCCGCAGCCCTGCTATGGACACCTGGGTAGCTCCACTGTCCTGGGTCAGCCCTCAGTAGGACTAACATGATGGGGATTAGGAAGCATTGAATAACCATCTTTACAGAAACAACATTCTTCCAGAAAGAGCCTAAGGTCTGCTCATGGTCCAAAAGTCTCATGGAAAATGACGACAAGTGGGTCTGACTTTGCGTACATGAAGCTCTCCCCTGGACAAGGACCTAAATATTGTTTGTATAACCGAGTGCCCTGGGCTCTTAGCCATACCCACTGTGTCCCTCTAGAGAAAAAGCTAACAATCTAAGAAACCAACACAGGTCTTGGTCGTAACATAAGGTCGTGCACAAGGGACTTGCCCAAGTGAGGAAGGCACTGGCCCTCTCACAGACTTCTGGGCTGACTTTGGAAAGCAGAACAGCTGTAGTGACTATTAAGATTTGGTCAGTGGAGAGGAGAAAGAAAGAGATTACTATCTATGTATTGTCCTGGGTGCCTATAAGTGAATGGAGCAAACAGGCAAGGTTCTCTTGGCTCACTGTAGTTTCCCAGCTTACTATACTGAGACCCAATAACCGTAACCCCTGCACAAGCTCTAAAAGGTAGCTGAAGTGAGGCAAGCCAATGTAAGTGGATCACAGAAAGCCCTTCGATTTCCAAGGAGGCAGAAACATGACTTATCCTTACATCTCTGCAGCCTAAGTCCCATGGGTTAACAGGTCAGATCTGAGCCTGGAATATGGGTTGAGAGACCTTACTGGAACAGGATTGATTTAAGATTTCCAAGATTTAAGACCTTGGGAGAAATTCCATAGGGCAACAGATCCCAACTGGAGATGGCAAAGCCTCAACACTCACACAGCTGCTGGGCACCCTGAGTGAAGAAATATACCAGGGTAGCAAGTATTTGAAATCGTAGAGCCCATGACATGGGGAAGGCGTCATTAATTTGTAATTTCTGGATTTAAACCCATGATAGTTAGCATGTGATGTTTTCTACCAATCTTTTAGTTTTTGGTTTCCTCACAAGGGGTCCTGCTTCCTAGTTCTGCTGAGTTCTGGGATTACAGGAATATACCACACACCCAGCTCAATTTTTAATGTGAGTATGTGGGCGCTTAGAGGCTAGTTATGAAAGATGAAGAAACTTGCAGGATAATGCAGTAATTGAAATACAATAAGAAGCAAAATTTCATCCAACCTCAGTTTATGTTCCACTTAGCTTACGGAAGTGGAGCCTTAGCTTCCAAGACACTGTCAGTTCAGAAAGCTGCTGTGGAAACTGACTAACACCTGGCACCCTGAACAGAACTTCAGCAGAGCTGCACAGAGAACACAGTAACATTGTGAGGGGAGTTTGGAGGGAAGGCAAAGACAACTTCCTGCAGCTGTTTTGGATCCTGGGATGTCTGTGCTCGACCTACCAGCCTACTTAGGCAGGAAGAAGTGAAATCCCAAGGACTCACTTTTTGACCAAGAGGGTGCTAGGAAATAGCATGAGTGCAGTCCTCAAAAACTGCTCCTCTGAGCAGGAGGTAAGGTGCCGGAGCAAAAAAATGACCATACACCAAGGGGAATGAAAAGACTGCATGGAGTAGGTGATGGGAATCAGTGGTCACCTCCTAAGCTGAAGCCCATAGGCAAGCTTGTGGCAAAGCCTTTAGAAGCCTCTTCCCTTCTGAAATATCTCACCTTCCTGAGCAAGATACCTTGGCATTACATGGCAAAGGACCCTAACAGGGCAGTTCTGAGTTGGGCACTGGAGGCCAGGCTCCTGGGGACCACTGCTATACTATCCCTTCCTTTGAAGTTCTTATACAAACTTTTATGCAAAACAAGCAAACAAAAACCCTCCCAAAAGAATCCTTTGGGTGACATTTGTCAATTATTTGTGCAGGCTAGAAGTACCTGTGAATGATAAGGCCACTGAGAATTGAGATACAACACTGGCCTGGACCTGGGAATCCCCTCAGACCCACTTCCCCTTATCAAGTTTTTAACTGTTTTTTTTTTATAGTGCACTTAAAGGTGAAGGTTCTCATGTGATATACATGAGCAGAGTAATCCCTTCATACTTCCCAAACTTCCCATGTATGTTCCTATAATTTTGACACCTTAAGAGCACATTGAAGAGTAGAATAGTAGTGTATTATCTTGTATTATTCTTTTATATTTTAAAATATTATAAAAATTCCATTGTGTGTGTATGTTGTGTTTGTGTGTGTGTTGTTATGTACACATGTCATTTAAGGTATTTTGATGTCCAGAACAGTGCAACTGATCCTTTGGAGCTATCATTACAGGTAGTTGGGAACATTGTGGAAGATTATAGGAGACAATGCACACAACTGTAGAAGACATGCTACTGATAGACAATATCATTAAAAAAACATTGATAGTCATTATACAAGGAGATATATTTCCATTTGCCTAAGAATTTCATGAAGTCATTGTTTTAAATCATAGAGTAAATAATAACAGAGTAATATTCCATTGTGTAAATGTACCACATTTTCTGTATCCATTCCTCTGTTGAAGAATATCTGGATTCATTCCAGCTTCTGGCAATTATAAATAAGGCTGCTATGAACATAATGGAGCATGTGTCCTTCTTATATGATGGAGCATCTTTTGGTATATGCCCAGGAATGGTATAGCTGGGTCTTCAGGTAGAACTATTTCCAATTTTCTCAGGAACTGACACACTGATTTCCAAAGTGGTTTTACTAGGTTGCACTCCCACCAGCAATGGACAAGTGTTCCTCTTTCTCCACATCCTTGCCAGCATCTGCTGTCACCTGAGTTGTTGATCATAGCCATTCTGACTAGTCCTGTGAAGGCTCGATACCCCAGTGTAGGGGAATGCCAGTGTGGAGAGGCAGGAGTGGGTGGGTGGTTTGGGGAACATCCTCATAGATGCAGGGGTAGGGGGGATGGAATGGGGGTTTCTGGAGGGGAAACTGGGAAAGGGGGTAATAATTGAATCGTAAATAACGATAGATCTTGCAATGTAATCCTATATTTGTGATTATGAACCAAATACATATTTGTCATTTAGAATTCAAGAAATATGAGTGTGGGAAGATGACTTCTCTCTGATCTTTTGTAGAGAATTTCTCTCTGGTCTTAACAAAATTATGTAGCACTTGGGAACAAAGATGCATCCCAGCATCCCTGCACTGGATGCCAAGATGGAGAAGATCTCCAGAGCCACCATGACCTTGCCCTTGGTGCTATGGTAGACAGGGAGGAAGGTGACCCAGACACTGCAGAACACCAGCATGCTGAATGTCAGGAACTTGGCTTCATTGAAGGTGCCAGGGAGGTTCCTAGACAAGAAAGCCAGACTGAAACTCCCAAGGGCTAGGCAGGTCAGGTATCCCAGTACACAGTAAAAGGCAGTGACTGAACCCTTGTTGCAAACAATAATGATATGACCATGCTCAGACTGTGAATCAGTATCCACAGAAGGAGGAGATACTCCCAGCCAGACTGCACATACAATAACTTGGATAAGAGTGCAAATGGGAATGATGTAGTTAGATGCCCCTGAAACAAGAAAGTACTTCATCATCCTTTGTGAGACTGTGACTTTGAATGCCAGAACTACGGTAATTGTTTTGGCCAATACAGTAGAAAGAGAAACAGTGAATACAACTCCAAATGTGATTTGCTGTAGGATGCAGGT
>JADRCC010554608.1:0-11481 GCA_019843855.1 Hylomyscus alleni | reverse complement strand
CTACCCTCTCATAGGAGAAGGGAAGAGGGCTTGGGGGAGGGACTCTATAAGGGGAGGCTTGGGGGGCAATGTTTGGGTTATTATTTTTTTAAAAAAAGAGAAGAGCAATATCTCCAAAAAGATATGAGAGAAGCTTTTTAAATTAACTTTTAATCACTTAGAATCACCCGCCACTCACCCCAAAAGACCCAAGTACCTCTAGCTAAATCCTAGCCTTTTAATTTTTTTCTCCCATTGTTTATAAAATTAATTTTCGTTCTTGATAACATGCCAACTAGTCAGACAGACTTTAAATCCCCCCCCCCATTTGGGCTAGAAAATTCTCTCGGTCAGTAAAGTACTTGCCATATAAAGAGGAGGCCCTGAATTCGGATCCCCAGCACTCATGTAAAAATACAGCTCAGCAGTACATACATGTAATCCCAGCACACGAGAGGCAGAGACATGAAGACAGCCCGGACAAATCAGTGAGTTCCAGGTTCAGAGGTACTCTGTCTCTAAATAAGTAAATAAATAAATATATAAATAAATAAATAAAAAGAAAAATAAAAATAAGGTGACCAAGACGGCCTCCTGCTGATTTCTGACCTCCAAATGCACATGCACACATATGCATGTACAAACACATGCACACATCATATGTGTGTGTGTGCACTTGCATAGACACAATTCTTCCTATTTAGAAATAGCTCTAGACATTTTACCTGGTAATCAATGGCAATTCACAGCTTCCCTGGCAATCTAGGAAGGAGCCCAGCCAATGAATCCAGGTGCTGGCCCTCCAGCATGCTATGACTTTTAGTTGCAAACATTACCTAATCCCCTGTAGTCATTGCTGGTCTGAAAGGACAGAGCACCTGGGAGTTACTGTTTAACATAGGATGTCTACATCCTCACAAACGCCCTATTTACCCATCTGTGGCGGGGTGAGTGAGAATGACCCCATAGGCTTATACATTTGAGTGTCTGATATGTCTGAATGCTTGCTCCCAAGTTGGTACAACTTTTTTAAAGGAAGAATTAGGAGGTGTGGCCTTGTTGGAAGAAGTGCATCGCTGGAGGTGTGCTTTGAGGTTTCAAAAGTCTACACCGGGCCCGTTCTTTCTCTCTCTCTCTGCCTCATGCCTATGGATCAGATGTGAGTTCTTACCCATTGCCTTAGCACCGTGCCTGTTTGCCTCATGCTGGACTCACCCCCGGAAACTGCAAAGCCTCAATTAAAGGCTTTCTAACTCGTGTTGTCTCTTCACAATAGAATAGTAACTAAGACATCTACCAACAGCTACTTATTTGTTGCCCCTGCAGTAATTATCGGGGGCTGTGCTAGATACTACAGATATGGCTCTGCGTGGAATCAAACTTAATCCCTGTTTCCATGGAGCTTACAAACTAATTCTCAATAAATGCCTGCTGATAGTATTTCAAGACACTAAGAACGGAAAGAAATCCATTCATTGCTAAAAATAGTATGAGTGGTACAGCAAGAACTTAGGATCCTTTACTTGAACATCCTGTTTCCCAAATGGGAGGGATTTGTAAAATTTCCTGCAAAGAAATAATGTACTCCCCAAAGGGCTAGACAACTTTCTACCATTGATTAAACTGAAACAATAGAGACTGTGAGCCTTAAGATGTCAGAGGTGTTATATCCCCTGGAACTAGAATTATAGATGGTCATAAGCCACCTGATGTGGGTACTGGGTACCAAACTCAGGTCGTATGCAAGAGCAATAAGCACTCTTAACCTCTGAGCCATCTGCCCAGTTCCTATAACATAGATTTTAGATATTGCCATTCAGAAAGAACGAGAAGAGCTTGGGAAAATACTAATACACACCGGAGAATGGGTGTGGACTTCCCAAGACAGACTTTCTTGAGAAGTTCTCAGAATTTTTTTAATGAGGTATTAGAACTGATTTCCAGAATAATAGAATCTATGTTCCAGATTCTCCAAGGCTGATTGGCTGATTAGAATTTCTTTAACTATGCAGAGCTGGAATATTGCAGGTCTAGAACCAAACTATCTTGGGCTATCTTTTTCCCTTAACTCACTGACAACTCTGTTTGACCTTAACATCTTTGTGACCCTCAAATAAAACCCTTTTTGAGATTGTATGAATAGGCCCCTACTGACCCCAAACCATGAATGTCATCAACTAACAGGCTGAGAGCCATATCTGGAAACTCTCCCCCAGCCCCTTGCTGTCACTCATCTACTGAGGCTGCTATCAATTCATCTTTAAAAGTACACTGATGGATGACTTCTGTTGACTTGTTACTATGAGACCTTCCTGAAAATGCTACCACAGAGAAGCATGTATTTTGGGCGACACATGTAATCTGTGTTCCTGGGCTCATGTTTTGCTCCAGAAAAAACCTGTTACTCCACTTCAAGTTTGTTCTGCACATGTGCACTGATGGCATTACACGTGCTCTAACCCATGTCAGAGATTTCAAACATTTAGCCCTTGGTCAGTCTTATGTCCACTCCAGAAAGGTTTCCTAGTTGCCAGCTCCAGCAAACATGCAGACCTTCGGGGCTGGAGTTGAGCCAGCTTTGGGGTGAGCCGAGCATCAGCCCATGAGAAAGGCCTCCGTTGCGTCCTTGCTAGGCCCCGGCAGCCCAGGAAGTAGCTGCGCCCCACTGATGCTTTTCTTGCCTTGGTTTTTCTTTTAAGTAGGACAGGGTGGAGATGAAGCAGTGCAGTGTTTCTGCGCAGCACCAGCCTCCTGGGAGTTGGGACGGCAGGTACAGATTCTTGAAATCCATTACGGTTCTTTTAATTCTTAGTAGTTTATCTCATCTGACTAGTTATTATCCTTTGTGTTATTTTTTTGGTTTGGTTTGGTTTGGTTTTGGTTTGGTTTTCTGATGTGGTTTCTGTCTTCTGTCTTTCATCTGGACCCTGACTTATGAATTCTAAGATTTAAGAATTCTCACAAAGTATTGGGGAAAAAAATAAAAAGGAAGAGAGACCATTTCCCAGTTAATTTTAGAAGGGACCACTCTGTAGCTGAACCAGACAAAGATATAGTTGAATAAAACTAGGGCAATACTGCACATGGCCATAGATGCAAACACCCTTATTCTAATGCTTGTAATTGAGATCTGCCAATGCAGAGACAGGGTGGGGAACCCCATTCAGCATCACATATCTAAGGAACGCAGAGATGTTTAATATCTGGACTTTAGACAATACAATATACAACGTAACAGATAAAAGAGTAAAATATATACATAAACAGATAAACATACAATTATCTCATCAAACGGGGTATTTAACAATCTATTTATATTAAAAAAAAAATCTCAGAAAACTGGAAGCAGAGGAAACTTTCCCTAGATAAAGGGATCTAAAGGTAGTAAAGAAAGAAGAGGGAAAGAAGCCAGCTAGGATATTACTCTAATAGGAAAGACATTCTTCCTAAGGTGGAACAAAGTGAAGACATGTGTCCTTAGCCCTGCCCAGTGATGGACCTCAAAGTTCCAGCCCTCACAAAGGCAGAAGCCTCGACACAAAGCAGACACGCTGGCAATGAAGCAAAAGCACCTGTAGCCACAGATGGCACAAGTGTATGTGCAGAAATCTTAATCTACTCCAAACACAGTGCCCAGCATCAGCGGCTCCAACACTGACGGGAGTGTAACATCACAGGACCATTTTGGGGAATGTTGGTGGTTTCTTATGAAGTTAAAAAAATCTTAACACAAGAGCTAGTAATCCCCCCCCATTAATCCAGAAGAAATAAATTCGAATTCTCAAAGATTTGTATGTTAGTGCTGTTAGGACTTTTATTTTTCATCTTATAAAAATAGAAGATGGAAAACCAAATTGTGGTACATCCATTCAACGCAGTTCCCTTCAGAAATAAGGAGCAGGTTCCACTCTGGCAGAATCTTACACGTTGGACAAATCTGACAGTATCATGCTGATGGAAACATCCATTCAGAAGTGTACATAGCACATTCTGTCACTTTCATGCTTTCAAAACAAACAATTTTTTGGCAACAGAGACATCAGGAATGAGAGGAATAGATTGTACAGGTGTAACAGAGAATTTTCTGGAATGATGCAAATATTCAATAGCTTCACTGGTGTGTGGGTTACAAGGGAATGTTTACATTTATCAAAACAAACTATACACTTAAAATGGGAATATTCCATGGTTATATAAATTATACTGGTATGTTACTTTTAAAAATATTTTAAAATCTAAACAGTAAATCATTTAGCCTTGGTTCCAAGTTTTCGAAAGCAATACAGAGCTCACTGTACTTCTGCCCATGTTAGAACACTACAAGTTCCCATGGAGCAGAGTTAAGTCAATGAGTGATTTTTCCTTATAAAGAATTCCAGAATGTTTCTAAGAGTTACATTCATGTTACATAAATCATACTAATGAGAAACATGCTTAACAACATTTAAATATAAACACTGGGAATATAATAAGTGCCTCTATAAAACCACCAGGAGAGGGTCCAAACTTGTGAACTAGTTAAAGCCTCAGTGGCCCTCCTGCCATGCACTGACAGAGGAAGGCACTGATGCTCAGCTGCGTTCAAAGCCCTTTTGTGAGGACACATTGCAAAAGGCACAAGAAATGAACAGGGAAGCAGCAAGACTCGCCTACAGCATTGGCTTATATGGGGGCAATGTTCTCTGGGCAACTATAAGGGTGATGACATTTAAAAGTTGGAAGTAAGATAGTTAAAAAGTACAAACAACCCAATTAACCTGGTTGGTTTTTATTACTGCAAAAATGGCTTTGGTATTAATTGATTAATGAAGTAATTTCCAAATCATCCCATCATCATCTCACACAATTCCAAAAGTATCATCCTGTGGGGAGGGGTAGACAGTGATGGGGGGAGGGGAAAGAGGGGGATGGGGTGGGAGAGAGATGGAGGGGGAGGGAGAGAGGCCTACACGTTGAATACTTGCTGAAGTGCTCATCAGTTCCCTCTTAAGCATCAGCATCTTCTAAGAAAGCCTGGACTAAGGCACGTGGTCAGAGCTCACAAAACTCCTCTGTGGTCCCAGCCATCTGCGTGATCATTTACAAACAACATGGAGTGAGCTGCCTTGGTATTAGTGCCAAGGCTGCAAGGCCAGAACCCCCCCGAGCACTCCTGAAGGATGGGACTGACCAACAGTGGGCCTTAAGAGCTACCACAGACAGTGCCAAGAACTACCTGCAGCCCCTCTAGAATTAGCTCTGAATAAATCTTTCACAGGATCCAGCAAAAATGTACCATTTCCCCTATTTACTCCTCAGTGTTAGCCTCAAAGGCTCATATAAAGATCCATCAAAATCAGAACTGGCCCTGAACCAAAATCAAAAAAATAGAAAATCCAAATCACGTCTTGACTCCCTGTGAAGACTAGCGAGCCGCTTCCACGTGAAAGTTGTCAAACTGTGCAAACTCGAAGGTGTGGGTTCCAATCGCAGCCCAGCCATGCCCTGGGTATTTCACAGGGACATTTTTCCATAGGATCTTGCCGTTCAACATACCGAAGGCGAAATAACCCTGCAGGAGAAAGAAGTGTATCCCTTGAAAATGGAAATGATGCTCTGAAGTCTATTTAAGAATATACCTCAGCTACTTAGTGGGACAAATGTCTCATCTCTCTCATGCAAGGCCTAGAACTGTAAAATAACAATTTCATGTGTTTCAGCAAAAGTCTGAAATAGACCAGATTTTTTCTGAAAGAAGTACCTGTTTAAACAGTTCCCCAAATATATGAGATCTCAGTATTTCCTGATGTTCTACCCAAAATCAAAACAGAAAAATAAGCCCATAATATGTTATAGTATTATAAAGTATTATGAAGTGTCAGACAAAAGTCTATTAAAATAACTCCATAGTTGCACATACTAGTACTTTGGCTAAGTGGAGAGATTCCTCTGCTGCAAACTGCTATGTATGTAAGGTCTACTTAAGGTCTATGCACTCAGCAGAAGAGCAATTAGCCTTTATTTTACTCTTTTTGTCCCCATGAAGAGCATGGCACTACAGAGCCATACGGAATGCCTACCCCCACGTCAGAAGAGCAGTAGCCATGGGTTAAACAGAACAATGGGGTAAAGTGGAAAGAAGTGCACGTGAGGTGTGATTTACTGGTAACAATGGAGATGGAAAGAAATCAAGTATGTCTTTCTCAGAAAGTGACCAGTACACTCCCCCCACTGTCAGGCACATAGTAAATTGTAAATTCCAATCTTTAATACGACTGCTGTAGTACACTATGAGCACACATTCAAAAGTACACCAAGTATACAGCTAGCCACATAAAACAGGCTACTTTCAAAAGATAAAGACCTGGAGAATCAAACCATCAGGCCAAAACCCAACACAAGTTGTTCAGTCTCAAATGATAATGCAAAGCTCTTTAATAGATGGATGGAGACGACAAGGCTTGGGCTGATTAGAATTCCATGTCAAAGATTTCCCAGAGGAGCCAGGAATTGAGTCCAAGCCACCTAATGCCGAATGTGAAGCCAATGCCTCTGGCTACACACCTGCCCAGCTGTCTCCATCTCAAAGCACTTCCTGGACATCCTCTGCCATTTCTAGGGCAGTAACTGTTAGTAACTGTGTGTCAATGCACACACACGCACACATCACATTAAACACAGTCTGTCCCATGGGGCCACGGTGCCCAGGGACCCACTCCCCAGGCTCCAGCTATCCTGGAGTCCCAGATTCTCCTTTCACAAGGCCAGAGCAGCAGCAGCCTTTTATCCTCAGCTTGCTCTCTGCCTCATTTGCATCTACACTCAAGCCTCACTCACTTGGCCCAGTCTTCTCTAACTTCCCCAGTTAGAAAGTCAGAACAGGGGGCTATTTTATCACATCACCCCAAACTTCTTCATAACTATGTGTGTACTCATGTCCAAGTTACTGATTTAGAACAAAGCTCGAGCAGACAGTGGCCTCAAGGCCAACCACCTATTTCTGTGGTGCACTTTCACTGGAATGCAGGCACAGGGATCTTTTCCCTCGTCTGCCACGGCTCTCTCGCTCTAACAGCAGAGTTGAAGAGATGAAGCACAGACCACATGGACCACAAAGCCCAGCTATCTCCTGCCTAGCTTCAAGTAAAATGTTTGTCCATCCCTGAGTATGAATTCAGCATGGCTGATCTTGAAGGTACTTCATAGAGTGGCAGAAGTTAACTGATTTGCCCAGTCTCAAAAATCCGTTAGTGGCAGAACTGGACCTAGGAATAGGCCTTTCAATCTTTCTCTCTTACCCACCTGGCACCATCATCAGGACCAAAAAATTTTGGCTAGACAAGTCTTAGGATCCAGGAGAGATCCCACCACTATTATCATTCCATTTAACACACATAATATTAAGCCAACTCTTAATGACTTAAGCCCAGAGCCATAGATCAATACATCTTTCAGCCATCATCAGAGAAGCCTCCTTTGCAGTAGATGATGATTAACACAGAGACCCAAATTGGTCTAGGTGCAGAAAAATCAGAGACTTCTAAATGTTCTACCCAAAATAGGATGCCTACATCACATCTGGTCTTCCAAGGCTCAGAGATCATTGGTTGCAGAGGAGGCAGAGGGATTCTAAGAGCAGAGGCAGTGGGTGACTATAAAGAAAATGGTTCCCTGGATGTAGTAGGGAAGCTGTATCCATGAAATCACAACAATTGTTAGACCACGCATGAGACCTGTGCGAGCTCAAGCCAGACAAATTCCGCGCATGCCCAGAAGGGGTGGCTATGAAGTCCCACGCTGGCTGAGGAGCCACTGACCACTGACAGCAGCAGCAAGGGGGAATGTTGGTTTCCATTAAGTTTGTTGCCCTGATGGATGGAACATGCTCGAATGGAGAACCACATACCCCAGAAGATATGGGCAACATAAACTGGACTTGATGGATTTTTTAAAAAAGAGGACACAAAGTTACGTGGGTAGGGAAGAGGGGAGGAATATAATAAAAATACTTTACATAAAATCCTCAAAAATACTTTAAAAAACAAAATGCAATTCTTCTTCTAAATACTAGCCTTCACCAACAATACCACATAAGCACTCAGGATCTGTGTCTGAGGTCACTCTATCAATGAATAATTAGAACAAATTATGTGCACGAAGAAGAGTATGGTCAAGTAAACTACCTCACATCCCACCTAGATCCTCAACTCTAATTAATAAACAACTTAAAAATGAGAATACTCATTTTTAGTGGTTGGATGGGAACAGAGAACAAATTTCAAAGTTCTTTGAATCTCAATTTCAGTTTCTGCTTACAACCTAAATGAAAGCAGGAAAGGACTGCTTCAGGAGAGGCCCTTTGCAAGCATCCTTTAGGAACATGGTGACCAACCAAAGATGCTGATGAGGACGGCCAGATCCCCCGATCCTATGAATTCTCTAGAATCTCCTCGAATAAGAAAATTGTAGACAGCTGTGCTTATACTTAGGTAATTCTAACCGACCAGAAATAAGTTTTATGACTTTGCACACTCCCGTAAGTTGTGTTTATACTCTTGGTTCAAGAACACTGAGGAGCACAATTCACTTGTTGACTTGACCAACCACTCTTCCATTTAAAAGGCAAAAACAAAGTTAAAAAAAAAAAAACAAAAACCACTGGTCTGAAAAGTGGACTCCTGGTCCCCATGAGCGTCACTGGCAAACACCTTCGTGCTATACATGGATGTCTGATGTTTCTGCAGCAGACTCTCTCTTCTCATCATTCGTCACATCCTTCCATTTGTTTTATAACAGAAAATTCTACAAAGTTACACAAACATTTTATCTCCATTCTGTCTCACCAGCAATGCCCACCTCAATGCCTAAGGTGAGCGTATACCATCGTTTAGCTGTAATGTCAGCATGTCCTGAAGCATATGATATCCATCCACCTGTAACACAAAACAAATATATCAACTCGCTTACTGTTAAGACCTAAATCCTACAGTCATGCAGCCCAGGGAGGTGTTTAAATGCACCTGTACATAGTTAATGAAACCGTGTTCCTTCATTTCCAGATCTACAATTGATTTAAAGGAAATCCCTTACTCAGCTACACACTACATAAGCACATATTAATATTCTATTCTGCACCACAGAAATATGTACAGTGATAGCAAAATAAATGAGATAAAATTAGCTGTAGTCTGCTATATTACCATCTAAGGCCATGGGTAACTTAGATCTGGTTGGAGCAGCCTAAGACTGCAAAAGATTGCCAGCAAGTGGATCTGCTCACATCAACAGCACCCACTTACAACAGACATGCTACTGAGACACGCCTGTGAATGCTGGAAGAAACCTACGAGCAGACGTCAAGCAGGTGATTTAAAACTGCCACAGTGGGGACTGAGGGTGCAGATGGGAATTCCTAGTTCCGATTCCACCATTAACTAGTTTTGGGGATTCAAGGAAAGTCAATTCATGTCTCAGGATCTGCTTTGGATCAAGAACTCAGTGAGGAACGTCCTGGATGGGCAGCATCCTTACCATCTGTTACCTCTTTAATACTTTACTTACAGAGCTGAGGCAAAGAGCAGAAAACTTATATAGAACAGACTGGTTTGCAGGAGGGTGGGGGGAGCGCTGACTAATACAGGAGTAAGTCAAGAGGCCGAGAATCAAGAAGTTACCGCCACAGGGGCTTGTGTCACTCTGGCCGTGTGGGCTAGGTGTAATTCAGTGTCAACCCAGCACTGGGAGCTACTCTGCATAGACCAGTGCTACTACACGCCTGTAAGGAAAGTCAAACTGTTTAAGTATCACAGTTATTAGGGAAGAGGAGCTCTCCATTTTAAGAGGCTGTACTTGTTTTGACTTCTATGAGCACCAACATTTTGGTCTTGAGTGTCTCCTCACAGTGCTCTTCCCCTGTCACCCCTTCACCGGGTTCTTTACAACCTCCCCCCGCCCCCAGCACTTCGAGCCCCAAATGCCCTAAAGGCTGTTCTACTGCTATTTTCTCATTTACTGAGCTGCCCTTTTCCTTACAAAGCCAAAAGCTATGATTCTGAACTGCTTAGTACTTGCCAGCACATGTTGAAATTCATCCAAGTAGACACAGACACTTAGGCTCAAAGTAAGTCAGCTATGACCCATGAAAACACGTCACTTACCCAGGTCGGCTGTAACTCTGTAAGAGCCATTTGCAAAAACCCAGAAGAAGACTCCTGAAGCACTTCTAATCAAGACACCGCCTTTATTCACTCTTCCAGCAATGAATACACCGCCGCTCCGAGGGGTCTCTATGTAAACATCACACTGCACAGTCATGTTGGTCCTGCAGAATCAAAGAGGCAAGTACATCACCCTCTTCAGTTATGCTAGCACTGAGCACCAGCATGGCGCTTCATAGCAAATGCCTCCAATCTTGAGTTGAGAGAGTGATGAGCTACATCGTAAGCTTGTAGCAAGGATGGGCTTCAAGAATGTTCACTGGTGACTGTTTTACATGCTTAAGTTAATCAACTTTGTTGATTCCCTTAGAGAATTACTGGACAATACTGATGAGCTTTAAGCACTGTTAACAGCATGTTTCTTGTCTAGACATATTAAAACACTTTGTCATCTCACAGTAAAAGGTACATTTCTACACTGTAAAGGATGGTTTACGGTGGCTGTGAACAGAAAGATTTACTTACATTTCTATCAACAGAGTATAATTTATACCTATCAAGATTTAAAAATGCCTGAATAAAGGTCTAACTAAATTCTGACTCTAATATGACAGTCAGTTTGGGGGCTGCAGCTAAGACTCGGCAGGTAAGAGCACTGATGACGTCCAGAGGACCCTGGTTTGATTCCCAGCACTCACAAAGAGGCTTACAACTGTCTAAAACTCCACTTTCAGGAGATCTGACATCTTGTATGGACTCTGCCAGGTCTGCACACACATGGCACACAGACATACATGAGGGCAAAATACCCATATTCATAAAAAATAAATTCAAAAATGTGAAGATAGTGTTTTGTACTGATCCTGTAGCAAGACCTCCGAAATAAAAAGGAAGGCTCGGTAACACAGCCTAATGGTGCCATCTCCCAGTGCCTAATCCAATAAGTCTGAGATGGGCCTTGAATATTCATATCTCAACTTCCCAGATGATCTGAGGATGCTGGTTCACAAATCTCATTTTGAGAAGCTTTTACACTGCATAGGCCGTCTGCCTGATACCTTTACAGGCGCAGTAAGGCTCTTTTCATAGGTTCACTGGTCCACAGAATGTTCTGCCAAGCAGGCACCACCAGAGCCTTCGCGATAAGCTCTCCCCCAGCTGCTTTCCTTTTAAAGATGTCACCGGGTGCAGCACTTTTCTTCTGAGACAATGCTGTCACTCTAAACTATCATCCTGTAAGCAACCACTTCATACTCAGTATGTAACTGCAAATAGGAAAGACGTGTGTGTACGGTCAAGTAACAAATCCTACAATTTATCTAAAGCCATGGACACCAAGACATCTGTTTTGGACATGAGGCAGGGG
>JADRCC010554604.1:0-10154 GCA_019843855.1 Hylomyscus alleni | reverse complement strand
CTTCTTAAGTTTCTTGTGGCTTGTGGATTGTATGTTGGGTATTCTGAGATTCTGGGCTAATATCCACTTATCAGAAAGTGCATACCATGTGTGTTCTTTTGTGATTGGGTTACCTCACTCAGGATGATATCCTTTAGATCCATCCATTTGCCTAAGAATTTCATAAACTCATTGTTTTTAATGGCTGAGCAGTACTCCATTGTGTAAATGTACCACATTTCTGTATCCATTCTTGTTGAGGGACATCTGGGTTGTTTCCAGTTTCTGGCTATTATAAATAAGGCTGCTGTAAATATAGTGGAGCATGTGTCCTTATTACATGTTGGAGCATCTTCTGGGTATATGCCCAGGAGTGGTATAGCTGTGTCATCTGGTAGTACTATATCCAATTTTCTGAGGAACCGCCAAACTGATTTCCAGAGTGGTTGTACCAGATTTCAATCCCACCAGCAATGTACAAAGCTAAACAAAGAATTCTCAACTGAGGAATACTGAATGGCTGAGAAGCACCTAAAGAAGTGTTCAACATCCTTATTCATCTATGAGATATAAAGTCAAGGCCGTGGCCAATTAGGCTCATCAAAGGAGAATTTCCTTTTTTTTAAATTTATGTTTTAACTTCTTACATTGTTACTTTTTTTCTTTACTTAGATTTTTTATTAGATATTTTCTTTATTTTCATGTCATACGATATCTCCTTTCCCAGTTTCCTCTTCAAAAACAAAAAACAAAAAAACCAACCAAACAAACAAAAAAAACAAAAACAAACAAACAAAAACCAACAAGAACAAACCCCTGTTCCCTCCCTCCTTCCCCCTCTCCCTGCTTGCCACCCCACCCTCTCCCTCTTACTGACCCTGGCATTCCCCTACATTGGGGCATAGAACCTTCATAGGGCCAAGGGTCTCTCCTCCCATTGATGATTGACTTAGCCATCCTCTACTATACATGTGTTGCTGGAGCCATTGGTCCCACCTTGTGTAGTCCTTGGATGGTGGTTTAGTCCCTGGGATCTCTGAGGGTACTAGTTAGTTCATACTGTTGTTCGTCCTAAGGGGCTGCAAACCCTTCAGCTCCTTGAGTCCTTTCTCTAGCTTCTTCACTGAGGACCCTGTACTCAGTTCACTGGATGGCTGTGAGCTGCTACTTCTGTATTAGCCAGGTACTGTCAGAGCCTCTCAGGAGACAGCTATATCAGGCTATATTGTCCTTCCTTCAGTCTCTGCTCCATAGTTAGTCTCTGCAACTCCTTTCATGGATATTTTGTTCCCCCTTTTAAGAAGGAATGAAGTATCCACATTTTGGTCTTCCTTCTTGAGTTTCTTATGGTTTGAGGATTGTATTTTGTGTATTCCAATCTTATTTTTTATTAGATATTTTCTTTATTTATATTTCAAGTGATATCCACTTTCCTGGTTTCCCCTGTGGGGGGACCTTGTTCCCTTCCTCCTCCCCCTGCTCACCAATCCACCCTCTCCTGCTTCCTGGCCCTGGCATTCCCCTACACTGGGACATAAAACCTTCACAGGACCAAGGATCTCTCCTCTCATTGATGACTGACTAGGTCATCCTCTGCTACATAGTTTTGCAAAAATTTCACCGAGTATTTTTGCATCAATATTCATAAGGGAGATTGGTCTGAAGTTTTCTTTCTTTGTTGGGTCTTTGCGTGGTTTAGATATAAGAGTAACTGTGGCTTCACAGAACAAATTGGGTAGAGTACCTTCTGCTTCTATTTTGTGGAATAGTTTGAGGAGTATTGATATTAGGTCTTCTCTGAAGGTCTGATAGAACTCTGCACTAAACCCATGTGATCCTGGGCTTTTCAGTTGGGAGAATATTGACTGTTTCTATTTCTTTAGGGGATATGAGACTTCAGATCATTTATCTGATCTTGATTTAACTTTGGTACCTAGTATCTGTCTAGAAAATTGTCCATTTCCTCCAGGTTTTCCAGTTTTGTTGAGTATAGGCTTTTGTAGTAGGATCTGATGATTTTTTGGATTTCCTCAGTTTCTGCTGTTATATCTCCTTTTTCATTTATAATTTTGTTAATTGGGATACTTGTCTCTGTGCCCTTTACTTAGTCTGGCTAAGGGTTTATCTATTTTGTTGATTTTCTCAAAGAACCAGCTCCTGGTTTGCTTGATTCATTGTATAGTTCGTTTTGTTTCCACTTGGTTGATTTCAGCCCTGAGTTTGATTATTTCCAGCTGTCTACTCCTCTTGGGTGAGTTCACTACTTTTTGTTCTAGAGCTTTCACATGTGCTGTCAAGCTATTAATGTATGATCCCTTAATTTTTTTGTTTTTTTTTTTGAGGAACTCAGAGCTATGAGTTTTCCTCTTAGGATTGCTTTCATTGTGTCCCATGAGATTGGGTATGTTGTGGCTTCATTGTCATTAAATTCTAAAAAGGCTTTAATTTCTTTATTTATTTCTTCCTTTGACCCATTTATCATTGAGTAGGGTGTTGTTCAGCTTCCATGTATATGTGAGCCCTCTGATGTTTTTCTTGTTATTGAAGACCAACTTTAATCTGTGATGATCTGATAGGATGCAAGGAATTATTTCAATCTTCTTGTATCTGCTGAAGCCTGTTTTGTGATCGATTATATGGCCAATTTTGGAGAAGGTACCATGAGGTGCTGAGAAGAAGGTATATCCTTTTATTTTAGGATGAAATGTTCTATAGATATCTGTTAAATCCATTTGTTTCATGACTTCTGTTAGTTTCACTGTGTTTCTGTTTAGTTTCTGTTTCCATGATCTATCTATTGATGAGAGTGGGGAGTTGAAGTCTCCCATTATTATTATGTGGGATGCAATGTGTGCTTTGACCTTTAGTAAAGTTTCTTTTCTTTTTTTTTTTTTTTTTTTTTTTTGGTTTTTCGAGACAGGGTTTCTCTGTGTTGTCCTGGCTGTCCTAGAACTCACTCTGTAGGCCAGGCTGGCCTCGAACTCAGAAATCCACCTGCCTCTGCCTCCCAAGCGCTGAGATTAAAGGCGTGCGCCACCACTGCCCGGCAAGTTTCTTTTCTGAATGTAGGTGCCTTTGCTATTGGAGCATAGATGTTTTGAATTGAGAGTTCATCTTGGTAGATTTTACCTATGATAAGTATGAAGTATCCCTCCTAATCTTTTTTGATCACATTAGACTGAAAGTCGATTTTATTTGATATTACAATGACTGCTGCAGCTTTTTTTCTTGGGACCATTTGCTTGGGAAATTGTTTTCCAGACTTTTATTCTGAGGTAGTGTTTGTCTTTGTTACTCAGGTGCTTTTCAACTATGCAGCAAAATTTTGGATCCTGTTTATGTAACCAGTCTCTTAGTCTATGTCTTTTTATTACGGAATTGAGTCTATTGATATTAGTAGACATTAAGGAAAAGTAATTGTTGCTTCCTGTTATTTTTGTTGTTAGATTTGGCATTCTCTTCATGTGGCTATCTTCGTTTAGTTTTGTTGTAAGATTACTTTCTTGCTTTTTCTAGGGCATAGTTTCCCTCCATGTGTCAGAGCTTTCCATTATTTTCTTTTGAAGGGCTGGATTTGTGGAAAGATATTGTGTAAATTTGGTTTTGTCATGGAATATCTTGGTTTCTCTATCTATAGTAATTAAGAGTTTTGCTGGGTATAGTAAGTATCTGGCATTTGTGTTCTCTTAGGGTCTGTATGACATCTGCCCAGGATCTTCTAGCTTTAATAGTCTCTGGTGAGAAGTATGGTGTAATTTTGATAGGTCTGCCTATATATGTTACTTGACATTTTTTCCCTTATGCTTTTAATATTCTTTCTTTGTTTTGTGCATTTGGTGTTTTGATTATTATGTGATGGGAGGAATTTTGTTTCTGGTCCAAACTATTTAGACTTCTGTAGGCTTCTTGTATGTTCATGGGCATCTCTTTCTTTAGGGATTTTTTTTCTTCCATAATTTTATTGAAGATATTTACTGGCCCTTTAAGTTGAAAATCTTCACTCTCTTCTATATATACCTATTATCTTTAGGTTTGTTCTCATTGCTTCCTGGATTTCCTGGATGTTTTGGGTTAGGATCTTTTTGCATTTTGCATTTTCTTTGGTTGTTGTGTCAATGTTTTCTATGGTATTTTCTGCACCTGAGATTCTTCTTTCTTCTATCTCTTGTATTCTGTTGGTGATGTTTGCATCTATGGATCCTTACTTCTTTCCTAGGTTTTCTCTCTCCAGAGTTGTTTTCCTTTGTGATTTTTTGTTTCTACCTCCATTTTTAGATCTTGGACGGTTTTGTTCAATTCCTTCATCTGTTTGGTTGTGTTTTCTTGTATTTCTTTAAGGGATTTTTGTGTTTCCTCTTCAAGGGCTTCTACTTGTTTACCTGTGTTCTCCTATATTTCTTTAAGGGAGTTATTTATGTCCTTATTAAAATCCTCCATCAGCATCATGAGATATGATTTTTAAATCCAAACCTTGCTTTTCCAGTTGGGATATTCAGGACTTGCTATGGTGGGAGTACTTGGTTCTGATGATGTCAAGTAGTCTTGGTTTCTGTTGGTAAGATTCTTGCATTTGCCTTTTGCCATCTGGTAATCTCCGGTGTTAGTTGTTCTTGCTGTCTCTGGCTGGAGCTCATTCCTCCTCTGGGTGTGTAAGCCTGTGTTAGCACTTCTAGGAGGCCAGCTCTCTCCTGGCAAGACCCCTGCACAGAAGGCTGCAGAAAAGCCCCACCTCCTAGATGCACATGGAGGCTGGAAGGACCCTTTCCTAGCTGCTCAGCCATTTCTGAGGCCTGTGTGCTCCTGGCTGGTCCCCTCTTAGACAGTCACTAGAGAGAAAAATGGGGATTGTTCCTCTTTCTCCCTAATCTCACTATCATCTGCTGTCACCTTTGTTTTTGATCTTAGCCATTCTGACTGGTGTGAGGTGAAATCTTAGGGTTGTTTTTATTTACATTTCCCTGATGACTAGGGATGTTGAACATTTCTTTAGCTGCTTGTCAGCCATTTGGTGTTCCTCAGTTGAGAATTCTTTATTTTGCTCTGTACCCCATTTTTAATAGGGTTATTTGGTTTTCTGGAATCTAACTTCTTGAGTTCTTTTATATACTGAATGCTAGTCCTGTGTTAGATGTAGAATTGGTACAGATCTTTTCCCAATCTGTTGGTTTCTCTTTTGTCCTATTGACAGTGTCCTTTCCTTACAGACAATTTGCAATTTTATGAGGTCCCATTTGTTAATTCTTGATCTTAGAGCATAAACTATTGGTGTTCTGTTCAGGAAAATTTCCCCTGTGCCGATGTGCTTGAGGCTCTTCCCTACTTTCTTTTCTATTAGTTTCAGTGTATCTGGTTTTATGTGTAGGTCCTTAATCCACTTGGACTTGAGCTTTGTACAAAGAGATAAGAATGAAACAATTTTAATTCGTTGGCATGCTAACTGCCAGTTGATTCAGCACCATTTTTTGAAAATGCTGGGTTTTTTTTTTCCCCACTGGATGGTTTTAGCTCCTTTGTCAAAGATTGGGTGACCATAGTTGTGTGGGTTCATTTCCGGGTTTTCAATTCTATTCCATTGATCTCCCTACCTGTCACTGTACCAATACCATCCAGTATTTATCACAATTTCTCTGTAGTACAGCTTGAATTAGGGATGGTGATTCTACCAGAAGTTCTTTAATGCTATTCTCAACCTTCCTAATGCTGCCACTCGTTAATAGGCTTTCTCAAGTTGTAGTGATGCTAACCATAAAATTATTTGCAATGCTACTTCATAATTGTAATTTTGCTACTGTTATGAGTCCTAATGCAAATATCTTATATGTGATCCCCACAAAGGGGTCATGACCCACAGGTTGAGAACTTGCTCTAGAGTAACAGATGATACTAATGGAAGAGGTAAGAAAGGAGAAGGCTGGAGGATTCGGGAGTAATAAGCTCAATATACAGTGTATAATGTTGTGAAATGTTTTTAATATTTCCATTTAAAAAGTCTATCATCAACATGACAAAGCATAGCTGAAACATTGATACCCTTGCTATATGACCATTTTTACTGCCAAGAGAAATTTTAAAAGAATACAGAGGAAATGGAAATACCTCTAAGTAAATGTTCTAGAAGAAAACAAATGCTGGTTCAAGTGGATGGGACAAGAAGTATGATGCTTTGAACCCTGTCAGGGTCAGGACATACTTGCTCAATAGTGTCTTACTTTTTCACAATATAGAGAAACTTTCTTGTCTATTTGGATTTCTTGAAAGCCCATGACTATGTCCTTCACAACTTTTTTCTTTCTCTTCTTGTACATAATCAATTAAGACACAGAAAAACTTTGATTTTATATTTAGATAAATTCGTAGCCATTCAGTTCCAAACGCGATGATTTACCTGTCAGCTTGATTCTCCAACCAAATGGTCAGGTGTTTGGGCCAAATCTTTGAGGGTCTGCACTGATAGATTAAGAAAGATCAGTTTCCCTCCTCACATTTAGTGAGCCCTATCCAGTCAGTAGAATACTTGTGTTAAAATAATAACAACTGTATGTGAGAGAAATATGTAAATGAATTGTTCTTAATATTAATGTAGACAGTAAATTAATCTGGACATTGTATCTCATGAAAATCTCCAGTAACTTCACAGAGAAACAAAGATATATTTTAAACTGTACCTCAACAGCTGAGCATTAAAATGATGTACCTCTATGGGTCCTGGCTACCTCCTAGTCCCACCTCATGATAGTTGCATATAAATATTAATCTGGATCTTTGACCTTCATTGCTAGTGTTCCTTCATTCCCCCAGCACCTCTTAATCTCCCTCTCTTTTCCTCTTGGTAGCAGACACCCACCCTATTTTCTACTCTGCCCGGCCACTGTGTAGTTAGCATTTATTTACAGAACAGAGAATAAATGATAAGAACTATTTACAAAAACTTGTGACAGGGGATTCTTACTCTAAGCATTACCTTTCCCTGTACAGATCGAAAGAGATATGAGGCAGAGGAATCAGCATTTGAGTAATCCCAGGGTAAATTTTACACAGCATACAAACACTATGAATGCAGAAATATTTCTGCTTGGGTTCTTGATGTAAGCCACTGACCTTTTCTGATTTTCAAACTGCTAATCAGTCCCTTGGGTTCTAGAGCATAAACTATTGGCTATGCTGCTTCTCTTCCACCAAGACTAGAATTTGAACTACTCCATTGATTCTCTTGATATCTGACTTTCTGACTAGATGATGAGATAGTTCAGCATTTGCATGCCCATGTACCAATTCCTTATAATGAGACTATATAGTTACTCACCTGCATTAAGTGCATGTTATATGAAAATAAATAATATGAATGAGATAAGATATGAAAATCAATGTAGGTGCTGATATGGAGATATATATGTCCTTGTGTTTGTGCTTTCTTGGAGAACACTATTGGCCACAAGAGTATATAGAATCTAAACTCCAAGATTTGAAGGTACTAAGTTGAGTAGAACTAGGCATATGGATGTGCACTTAACACCAATATCAGTGTAGGACTCTGTTACAGTTTGAACCAGAAATATACAAAGGCTCATACCACCAACCAGTGATGCTTTTTGAAGAACTTGTAGAAACTCTTGAGACTGTGACCTAGTTCACTTGAAATAGTTTGCTGGAAGCAGATGTTGACTGTGCTAATCTATTTCATGTCTCACTCTACTTTCTGGTCCACCAAAATGCAAAAGATTTGTATTATAAAATCACATGAATACCAAAAAAAAAACCCAACCAAACAACAAAAAAAAAAAACATTTCATACAGCAGGGCTTCCTCTCAAGGGGTGTATGAATGTCCAAAGATCCATGAGCTAAAATGGAGCCATCCTCTTTAAAATTGCTTCTCTCAGATGTTCTGCTATAGGACAATCGACTAATATGATCACCTAGAGAATATTTCTCATTAGCTATTTTCAAAGAGTTTAAATGCTTATCATAAACATCTGATTTGAATCAATACTATACTATCACAGAAACATTGCATAAATGAATGTTTTACAATATATGCAATATACTTGATAGGTGAAAAAAAATTGTATGGTGACCGTTAATTATTCTTAAACATACCAGAAATGTTGAAAATGATGAAAAAAATAAAGTAAAAATTTATTAGGTTGCCTATAGTAATTATTCCTTTACTGATTTGAGAAGTTACCGAATGAATGGTCTTCTATTCCTAAGATGAGGCACTGTGATGGTTTGAATATGCTTCACCCAGGTGATGGCATCATTAGGAGGTGTGGCCTTGTTGGAATAGGTGTGCCTCATTGGAGGAAGTATGTCACTGTGAGGGTGGGGTTTGAGACCCTCCTCCTAGCAGCCCTGAGACAGTCTTCTCTTTGCCTTCAGAACATGGAGTAGAACTGTCATCACCTTTAATGCCATGCCTGCCTTAATGCTGCCATCCTTCCCACCATCATGATAACTGACTGAACCTCAGAACTAGTAAGGCAGCTTCAAGTACATGTTGCCCTTTATAGGAGTTGCCTTGGTCATGGTGATTCTTTACAGCAATGGAAACCTAAACTAAATAAGACACCTGGCCAAGGAAAGTAATAGAAGAATTTATTGGAGATGTTCAAATTCAAAAGATCAAAGTCCATGACTATCATCGTGCTGAACCATAGTAAAGAACTCACATCTTTATCTACAAGTGGAAGACAAAAATAGTTACCTTTTGGAATGGCATGGGATTTAGAAACCTCAAAGTCCATTCCTGGTAACATATCTCCTCATACAAGGCCATACCACCAATCTTTCTTAAACAGTTGTGCCAACTGCGGACCAGAATATAAGTATATGGATCTATAGGGGCCACTCTCATTGAAGTTACCACTTTCTACTTATAGGTTTATATCACTACCCAAAATGTATTTAGTTCCACTCCAAAAGTCCTTATGGGGACTCTTATGGAAGAATAGGAGGAAGGATTGTGGACCCAAAGGGGATCGGAATGCCATAGGCCTAATGGGAAAGGAAGCACCTAGCCTCACAGAAACTTGAACTACCAGGGTAAGGGGAAAACCAGAGGATGCCCCACATGCTCAGATGAGATGAGGAGGAAGGATTGTAGGAAAGGGGATCAGGAGAAGGCAGTGAGTAGGGTGTAAAATGAATAAAAAAATTAAATTAAAATTTAAAAGTGTATAATTCATTTAGGTACAATAATTTTCTCTGTTTTCTAGATTTTATGTTAGAAAAAAAAGGAAGGAGAAATTAGGTAGGAAAAATTAATTTCTTCATATCAATGCCTGTTTTCTGGTTTTGTAAATAATTTTTCTCTATTTATAAAATATGTTTTCTAATCTGTTTCCAGATTAACATGACTTGGTTGCATGACTTGGTATATGAAGAGTCCATACACATTTAGTACAGCATTGTCTCAAATTTCTCTGCTGTAATCACTCACAGTAATTTGTCTCTAATCCTCAATTGTCAAGATTTATAAATATCATTTATTCTGTCAAATTCAAAGGAATGTATTCAATTTTTGTCTTCTTGTGCATCTTGCAGCATTTGGCACCATGTGTCTCTTCTGAGGGATATATTTTGATACACAAGTATAATACCTAAAAGTAAGATTGCATAGTTTCCTTCAGAATATAAATGAATGCATTTTCAGAGTATATATAAAAATAATTATGCATAAAACCACATATATACAAACAACACAAGCAAACTTAGCATGATGAACACACACACACACACACACACACACACACACATGAAGTAATACTATTCAGTGGAAAAGACTATCAACTAGAGTTGAGGAACATGGGAGAAGTTCAAGGAAGCATATCCAGGAAGACTGGGAAGAGGAAAATGAGTAAAACGGTTATATAATTCTATTTCAATAAAAGATATTAAAATATTTCAGGGTATAGTAAAAAATCAGCCCATTGATATCATAATAAGATATAAATCTATAAAAATAACTGGATACCAGTTTGACAGTAGTTCTGTGAAGTGTGAGGGATTAAAAAATTATTATTGCAAGAATGAGTTTTGAAAAAGAAAACTAATAATGTGCAAATATCAGATACAATCTGTATTCATCAAAAGATAGCTTCTCTCCTTTTCCTCTTTTGAGTTGTGTATGTCTATGGTATATGTACATACATCTGTGAGAGCGAGTGTAAGTACATA
>JADRCC010554602.1:0-10364 GCA_019843855.1 Hylomyscus alleni | reverse complement strand
GTTGGCTCTCTCTAATGGGATGGATCTCAAGTTGGGCCTGTCATTGGTTGGCCATTCCCTCAATTTCTGCTCCATCTTTATCCCTGCATATTTGTAGGCTGAACATATGTTGGGTTGAAGGTTTTATGGGTGAGTTGGTGTCCCCATCTCTTCATTGGAAGTCTTGTCTTGTTATAGGAGGTGGTCATTTCAGGTTCCATATCTCCTGTTGATACAAGTCTTAGCTACAAAGAACTGAAGGAGCCAGAGAAGTCAAGGACGCCACAAGAAAACCTATGGAACCAACCAACCTGGGCCCATGGGGGCTCATAGACACTAAACCACCAATCAAAGAGCATGCTTGGGACAGACCTAGGCTCCCTACACATATGTAACTGATGTGCAGCTTGGTCTTCATGTGGGTCCCCTAACAACTAGAACAGGGGTTGTGTCTAACTCTGTTGCCTGCCGTTGGATTCCTTTCCCCTAACTGGGCTGCTTTGTCTAGCCACAGTAGAAGATATACCTAGTCCTACTGCAACTTTATAGGCCAAGGCAGGTTGATATCCTTGGGAGGGCTCCCCCCTCTCTGAGGAGAAAGAGAGGTGGGAGAGAGAACTGGAAGAAGGGGGGAGCTGAGATCAGTATATAAACTAAATTAATTAATTAATTAATAAAAAGAAAATCCTAACCCTATACACTGATGGTGGTAATGTAAAATTAATCTAGTCATTATGGAAATTAGTCTGCTGGTTCCTCAAAATGCTAAAAAATACACCCACTACAGGCCCAGTTGGACCACTCATTTGATTGTTTCTTTGTTTGTTTGTTTTCTGAAAGATCCAAAGTTAAGATCACCCAAATGCTTGACCACAAGTTTTCATTCCGGCACTGTTATGGAACAAGCCTACGTGTCTGTAATAAGAAGCTAAAGAACATGTGGTTTATTTATATAATTCCACCACAAAGAAAAAAGTTATTTCATCTGCAGGAAAACTGGAGACCACCATATTACATTAAATCAATCTCAGAAAGACAAACACCATGCTCTCTTGCATTTAGGAATCCTAAATTTTATAGATTTATAAAATCATATGTATAAATGACACAGAAGTAAACACAAAACTGTCTGGAGGAACACAGGGGACAATAGGAAGGAGAATCAAAGAGAAAGTCACAGGGTATTAGTGGGATATATTCAAATATGTTATGTATTTGCATGCAATGGCTGTATGTATAATAAACGTTAAGAATCTAAAAAGATAAAAGTAAGCTTTTCTCCTTGTAACTAGATTATCTCAGTGGTTTGTTATAATACTGGGTGCTTACCAGCAGTGCCATCTTGTGCTGTCCTACATCTAAACATACAGATAATTATTGTAAATGCCTGTGAACATAAGAACACAGACACACACCTAAGTATTATCAGAGTAGTTAAACAGCTGAAGATCAACATGGCGATTTTAGTTGTAAGATACAACGTCCTTACTTTAATTGTTAGCTGTCAACAAGGATTGATAGCCACAACCATGAAGTAAACAAATAAACAAACAAAAAAGTAGCCTCAGACATCAGAATTATAGGTGTAGGTGCTGAGTTACAGTTGCTTTTGCTTTCAAAACTAATCCCAGGTAACAAGTTAGTAGCTAAACATAATGAAGATATGTTTTGTTCATGGCCTATATACTGTATGCATATGGTATTGTAATAACATTTCTGCTGCTATGATAAAATACTCAACAAAAATCACCTTAGGGGAGAAAGAGTGTATCTGACTTACGCTTGCAGGTTACAGCTCCATCATTCCAGGGAGTCCAGGCAGAAACTTGAAACAGCTGGTCCCATCCACAGTCATGAGCAGAGAGACAACACATACCTACTTTCTCAACTCATCATTTGGCTCTCACACAGTTCAGGGCACAACCCAGGGAATGGTGTGACTATAATGAGACTCTATTCCCACATGACTCTAGGCTTCATCAAGCCCACAGTTAGAATTAATTATCATCTATAGATAGGTAAACCAACAGACAAACTCTAACTTACTATCCATTTAAAGGTCCCAGATGGCAGAGTTAGCATCCGTATCATTTGGATGATGGCAGCTCCTTGGGCTTTTAAAAAGGATGAAAACTCACAGAGAACTTGTCCTCAACATTTGAATCAGCCCAGCAATAATACATGTTCCTACTAGGTATAGCGTATGAGAGTCAGCTAGTGCCATAGTTCACTTAATGTGCTGCGAATGGAAACATGGGTATACAACTAGCAGCTAATGTGTCTGACACAGTTTATGTAAGATCTAAGTGAAAACCACTGAGTGGGGTACTTTTAAAGAAGACAAAAATTAAAGGGAAACTAAATCATTCTACATTTTATATTATAGGCCTCCAGATTTTTACATTTTACAAATAAAAAGCAGGTGTTACAATTATCAAAAAGCATTTTTTTTAAATGGCTGAGTCCTTCTGAAGTAAGTCAGTTTAAATACCACTGATAAGTAAATGTTTAGAAAGAAACAAAAAATAGTTTCCCTGAATAGCTCAATGTCGAGAACGGGCACTATTTCCAGGGATAGACCAGGGCTCTGATGATTTAGTGGCTGTGGTTTGATCAATGGCTATAGTGATGGAGTGGAGAGCTTGCCGATTAAGTTCACAGATGAAGCTGTGTTAACTAAAGCTTTAGGAGCTGTGATTAAGATCCAAACTGGCCTGTCAGGAGTGAGTTATGGCCTAGTGTGGGGTAGGATGTTCTTGGGAGTGAAGAATGGATCTCTGAAGACGGTAAGGGTCAGACAAAAGCACTTCAGTGCCTCTGGTTTCACGTAAATCACATGCCAGATGCATGCATGTCTGGAATAAATGGGGCTATTTCCAGAAATATGGCACCTTGAACATTTCAAGTGTTAAGACAGGCATGGAGAGAAAAGACTCATAGTTAGACCTTGCTGTGTTTGGTGTCATCAAAAATAAAATCAAACAGGGGAACTATATGTCTGGCCATAGTTTGAGAGAGAGAGAGAGAGAGAGAGAGAGAGAGAGAGAGAGAGAGAGAGAGAGAGAGAGAGAAGAGAGAGAGAAGAGAGAAGAAAGAAAACAGACATCGTCACTATGTTCAAGGAGTGTGTCTAACTGTCTAACTTTGTTTTGACAACAGACCTTATCTCTGGGTAGCAACTGTAGCTGTTCTAAGCCCCAGATCTTCTCTGTGTGGTCCAGGCATCTCCAGTAACAGACTCTCCTGGGAGCCTCCGAGTAACACACAGCCTAGGCTGCATCCCAAGCTGAACTAGACTCTACATGTTAACAAGACCCCCTTGTGGTTCATACGTGTGTCCGAGAATGGGAAGTGCCTCCCAGCCTCCTGACACTGCCAAGGAGGAAGGTCCTTATTTGCATTCTTCTTCATTTTGATTTAGCCTAGCAGTGGCTAAGCAAGAGACCTGACAGTAAGGTGAGAGGCTAAACAGACAAGCATCCTGAAAAGGTTAGCCAAGAGAAAACACACAAAGAGAAAATGTCAGCACGAGATTTTGAGGGGAAGTTCAAGAAAATAAAGACAGGAGGTTACAAATCGCTGTGGAGCAGTACTGCCAGGCATATTTGCAAAAGGACCACTGTCTAGTGTCTCCATCCACCACTCTTTGAGAGAACTCAGCAAAAGCTAAAATTTCCTGGTAAACATCTTTGAAGGTCACTATTGATGGTTCTTTTACTGTGAAATCGGATGCGATGGATCTTTATATTGGCTACACATTTGCAGCTCTCTTTACTCTCTTAGGTTGCAGAGCAAGGAAAACACTGAAATGTTAAGACAACCTCTATCATCTCAGAATGCACAGTTATCTTCCTGTATCGTCTTCTAATTAGAAGAATCTTTCATTATCTTGCCGTGTTTCTGCTTTCACAAGCTTCTGTGCTTAATGACTTAATGATATTATCGGGAGAGCCACGCACCACTTTGATGTAGTTACACAGAAAAGGATTCACTTGGCATCTTCGAAGCTGACTTCAGCTGTATGTTTCCAGGACAACAGTGAAAAACAGTGCAATGAAGATAATTTCCAATAGGTGGATCTAGAATAGCAGTCAGAAGATTTCAGCACTCAAGTTGGGTTGAATGACTGACTTGCTTGAATATCAGCCAGCACCGCTCTCTGCTCACAGCAAAGTAGATCAATTTTAATAGATCATACAGCACCTAGTAAGATATGATAACTGTAGAACTTCAGCTGCTCTATGTAATCTCTACATATCAAAAAGTTACAAGACAAAAAAAAAATGAGTCATGAAAAGAATGGCTTTTGGAGCTGAAGCAATGTGAATGCATGAAAATAACTCTCATAACATTTACTTTAAAAATAATTTTTAGATCAGGAAAACAATAGTTTTTTTTTTTTTTAAAGAAACCCTTCTTGCCTCCTTTGCTCTTTTTTGGTGCATATTTGATTTGAACTCAAGGTTAGGACTTTAGAAACAACAACAGAAAATTATTTTGATTTAACTTAACAGCAGCCTTTGGTGTCCCATTGACTGGATGCTGCCCTGTTTGACTTGGACATATTATCATGTGACTAATTTTAGAGCAATTTCAGATTTTAAAATGCCTGTTCTCTCCAAAGTGGCATTTAGATCATGGTAAGATAATTTAAACACACACACACACACACACACACACACACACACATACTGTTTGACCAGTTTAGCACATTTCTTGTCAGAGTGTGTGTGTGTGTGTGTGTGTGTGTGTGTGTGCACTGTATTTTTTAAAATACTATCTATAATTGCTGGTGTGACTATCATTGAAGTCTTCCACATAAGAGAGGGGTGGAGAATTTGCTGATTTGAATATGCTTTTGAAATACTTTATCAAAGCTGCCCTCCTTGAAGAGTTTCTCAGGCTATGTAGGAACAATGATGGTGGGAAGTCAGGTCAGGTTGATGGCTGCTGTTAAAGTTCTCCTAAATGAGCTGCCCCAGACCTGGGCATCTCATTCTTTTGTCCACCTTTCAGTTCTCGGTTCCCGCTCCACTGTCAGCATGTTTTTCTGGCTTTGAGAATCGGTCTCTAAACTCTAATTACAGTTAATGCACTAATCCCAAGTACTGATCCCTCAGCCGCCAAATCCACTGCAGAAATTGGCCAAACACCAGGACCGGGGAGTCTACAGGGAAAATAGAATGCTGAGAGGTGCAAGGTGCTGTCTACTTTCTGCTTAAATGTTTTTATGTGACTCTTGGGATTAAGATCAACATTCTTAGGACAAATTTCCTAGTCCCTTACCAACAGGTGGCTCCCTAGCTCCCTTGCTCCTGAAGTCTACTTCCTCGCTGACTTTACTATCCAATCAGTCTAGCCATCTTGTCAACATAGGTCTTGTGGTTTGGTCCAAACTGCGTGTGTTGTTTTATAAAAAGACAAGGAGAGGAGGAATACATTTGTTGGCTATGCAGTCAGGTGTAGGGGAAGAGGGTACCTTTGTGGGCCCATGCTAAGGCATCCCTTCCCCTTAGGGGACCAGCCACAGGATGGTATAGTATAGAATAGAGCTTATTCAAGACATGAGAAGGGAAGTTGAGGGAGTAGAGGCAGAGAAAGGCAGAGAGAGAGAATAGAGGAGTAGAGGAGTAGAGGCCAGCCATGAGCCCGTGGAGTGAGGGGGGCAGGGGAATGGGGAGAGAGGGGAAGAGGATAAGGGAGAAAGCAGGAGATCAAGAGAGAGAGGAGGGGGCAAGCAGCCCCCTTTATAATGAGTCAGGCACACCTGGCTATTGTCAGGTAACTGTGGGGCGGAGCCTAGACTAAATGCCACCAATGTGGATTTGCTCACTACCATTCTAACTCTATCCTCCAAGTCATAGAGTCAGTGTCCTTGCCTCCAAGAAGCTCACCCAAAATAAAATGCAGCTAGAGCTTGCTCCCTCCATTATGAGCCCCCATGGAGGCCCAAGCTCGTCCCTGAGAACTGACCTCACAATTTCAGTGACGTCGCAATTTTGTGATTGTTCTTTACCACTGCTTCTCCTTGGCCTGAGTACCATATTTCAAGTTCTGAGCATCTGGCACACATAGACTCAGTAAGTTTGTTAGCCAGATGCATAAATAAGATGGAGAAGAGCTAGGAGTTACATAAGCTACCTTTAGGACTTTGTGTGTTAGAGTCTCTTCTACCAACAGAGCTAGTTCTTGCTTCTAAATTGGTGTGCCTTCCCCCAACCCCTGATATACACACTCTTCGTTATACGATCTCCAGTGGAAAATTCATGTCAGGTATGAAAGTTTCTCAAAGCCAAGTGACTTAGAGAACAAGAGAAAGATGGAGAGACAGAAGATGATAGCAAAGGAAGGAGACAGTAGAGAGGAAAAAGAAAGAGGGGAGAGGGTAATCTTTTGGGAGAAAAGGAAAAGAGATACAGAAGAGACATGGTTTCTAAGGACCTGAAAGTACTCTGGTCTAGATGATTTTGTCGGCATTCTTAAGTCGGAATGATGAAACCCGAGAGAAAATCCCTGATTAAAACCTTCCTTTGGAAGAAGAAGAGGCTTATGTAATTTTTCTGGAGTGAATATCAAAAACCATGGCATGCTAACAGCACGTTATAAATAGTACTGATTATAAATTGTTTTTACAAAGGCGAACAGAGCACAAGAATTCTTGCTGGCAATTCTCAAACTAGTAATAATTTTGATTTCAGACTAATTATCTTGGGGGGAAGAATAGAGTGCTCCTGAGGACATTTAAAATCGTTAGAAACCAGTGTACTACCACTGCTCTAACAACCCCTGTGATGTCACTTGCTTTGAACAATATGAAGACCAGCTGTAAGTAATAGAGAATGAAGGCTAATGACTAACCGTTCGCATGCAAACCCCCAGCCTGTTGAGGAGAACTTCTTGGGCAGCACCAGATTGTTAAGCAAAATTATTAGCTTATTTTAATTGCAAGTGTGAAAAGACAGCATTATGCAGGGTGGAACTCAGCCAAGGGCTTCTTAGCTGAGAGAACTTCAACTCAGGGAATTGCACAGTGCCAAAGCTTTGAAGTACACTTTGCAGATAAGGTGATGGTGAATCTTCTGTAGTTTCAGGAGCTACATTCAGAATATACTTAGCTATATTCAGAAAGTGTCCACATTAGAACCATTTCAATTATGCTTGGCCCTTTTTTCTTATACGTCAGCTATTGAAGATACATTTTTTTCCAATGTCCCTTTCTGAAAGATGATGAGTATCATTAATGTTTCAACCTCCTGACTTGCATTGTTGTTTTTAATTCCTGGGTTCTGCGCTACATCAACAATCTTAAAATGCAAACTCTCTCCTTAGCATATGCTTCATTCACAGAGGAAGTTGGAACAGTCTGCCTTGACAGAATCTCTAAGTCAAGCCCAGAAAATTTTCTGACATAATTAAGATATTTTGCCAAAACAGGCAAAAGCCAAACTCTGTGAAACAGCAGACGATTTCAATGAACTGGAGTCAGGCAGGATTCTGAACGTGAGCACACTGAACCCTGGCTCACAAAGAACAATCCTGCAAAGAGGAGCTGGCTCATAAATCAACCCAGAGTCTCCCTTCCTCCACCTCTGCCTCATGTGCAGGCTGACGCCTAATCCCCTTGCTTTTTCTTCTAAGATTCACTTCATATCAGCACGTTTCTAAGATTCAAACCCCTACCGTGGTTTCTACACTTGCTTCTTTAGCGCCATCTTACAGGCCCTTCTGCAACTCACTCAATAGTCACAGCTTGTCCTGTCTGGTCCAGGGCTCAGAACAGGAATGCAAGAGGATGAAGATGATAGTAGGCAAGGCCTCACCTCCTCCACTCCTGCAGCGTTTTCCATTTTTAAACCCAAGCTCAGAAATAAAAAAAGAACAATAGTTAATTGCCTAGTAAACAAGTGAACAATGAAAATTAATAAACAACATAAACCAGGAATGAACTACAGCTGCTGACCAATCCTATGGAGACTCCTCCAGGGGAAGGCAGGACCACTGCCCACTCCTGTCCTGGACTGCAGCCAGCTCTATGCTAACATGTTAGCAAAGGGCATTTTATGATAATTAATCTTAGTCCACCCACTTTCTGTGAAATAAATGAATCTAAATGTTTTCTAGAAAAAACTAGAGTTGGCAAATGATTCTCTCAAATTTCTTTCAATGGAAATCTTCTGAATCCAAAAGAGTAGAAACCAAATGGCGACCAACACTCTGCCGTTAGTAAGAGGAATAAGGGTGTAACCACGACAGACTCTCTATTCTTCTACCTACCTTCCCATTGAGCCTCATCAAGATCTGAGATGCCTGTGGTTGCTTCCACCTGGGCTCTTAACCACCCTTTCTCTTTTCTGGCCTTGCCTTTCACTCTGACATGGATATCTCTCTCTGATCTGCAAAACCTCCTTGCAGGAGTCTAAATGGAAATCTGTTTTGATCTACAGCCCAGTTGAAGGTGAGATCTGTATTTCAGCTTCCAGTGCAGGCTGCCTCCCTGTTGACATTAATCTTCTGACTTTGCCAGGTCTAGACAATAGAGGTTGGGGAGTGTTAATCTTCAAATTCACCAGACACCAGGTCATCAATCTGCCTGGAGGGCAGAGAGACTCGTGGTGTTTTCTATTTGCTCCTGAGGAGACTCTGGGTTGTTTGATCCTCCATTGTCTTTTCTCTGAAAGATTGAATTACCCTTAATGTTGACGTGTCCTTCCTCCAGAGCGACTCACATGCCACATAGCTGAAGAGGACAAAAACACCTTTGGCTGCTCCAGGAACAGAATAATGCTGAGTTGTTTTAGGATTCTTTCTCAGCAGAATAAGGCAAGAAAGGTGCTTCCCATTTAGGGTCATACTCTCTGGTGCGTGATTGCAAGGTTTTTCCCACTTCCAGTATTTATGGGCACTTCAAAAAATGGGGTTTAGGATGGAAGTTCTGAAATGAAGTTCTGAACCATAATTACTAAAAAATTGAGCACAACCAATGAGTTGAGTAGCTATAATACATTTTTTATTAGATATTTATTTACATTTCAAATGTTATCCCCTTTCCAGGTTTCCCCTCTGCAAACCCCCTATCCCATCCCCCCTTACCATGCTTCTATAAGGGTGCTCCCCTACCTACCCACCCACTCCTGCCTCACCGCCCTAGCATTCCTCTATACTGGGGCATCAAACCTTCATAGGACCAAGGGCCTTCCCTCCCATCGATGCCAGATAAGGCCCCTTCAGCTCCTTCAGACCTTCCCCTAACTCCTCCATTGGGGTCTCTGTGTTCAGTCCAATGATTGGCTGGGAGCATCTGCATCTGTATTGGTCAGGATCTGGCAGAGCCTCTCAGGAGACGCCTGTCAGCAAGCACTTCTCGGCATCAGCAATAGTGTCTGGGTTTGGTGGCTGCATATGGGATAGATAGGGCAGACTCTGGATGGCATTTCCTTCAGTTTCTGCTTCAATTCTTTGTCCCTGTATTTCTTTTAGACAGGAGCAATTCTGGGTTAAGATTTTGGAGGTGGGTGGGTGGTCCCAACCCCCAAGTAGGGAGCCATGCCTAACCCCTGGATATGGTCTCGACAGGTTCTCCTTCCCCTTTGTTGGGTATTTCAGCTAATGTCATCCCCATGGGATCCTGGAAAGCTCTTGCTTTCCTAGCATCTGGAACTTTCTGGTTGCTACCCGCAGTTCCCCATAGTATATTTTCTTAGATACGAATATTAACAAACCTGAAATGCTTCTTGTATATAAAGTGGCACTCAGGGCATTTCGTCCTGCATAATCAGGGCATCATTACATCTTGTCTCCATCTACTGCTGATGAGTGATTTCTCCAGGAGAATGATCCAGGATTTTTGTTTTGACTTTCATTTCCCTTGTATTAACTGGGCTGTTGATGTGTATGGCCACAAACTAAAAGGCCATTCTCTGCATGTCTATCTTGCTGTCTCCTTCTCTGCTTGCCCCTCTCCTTATCTGTCTTTGACGCTGCTCCCACCCATCTCTTTCAGAAATTATAGTCATATCAATACATCCCTTAGCCAATTCTAGTGGTTCTGGCTTTAGAGACAACAATCTTAGGAAGAACCAACGGATTTCTTGGCTGCCTTCCATTCTGCGCACATCAGTAGGTGATCCCATGAAGAGAATCTTTCTTCCACATATTGGGGTTGAGTGAGCTCTCATGCTCAGACACTAAAGTCGCTTCAAATGAACACCTTAACGGAAACAGATATAAAGGCTTCATGCCCTAGTCAAGAAGAAGTTGGTAGTTGCTTGCTGGAGCTTTGGGTTGAGTGGAATTCTGAGGCAATATCCTTATAAAGCAAGAAAGAGTAGCCAAGTCATCAGGTGTTAAGTCTCTGGAAATGGGAAGTTGAGCTGGGACACAAGCTG
>JADRCC010554601.1:0-13476 GCA_019843855.1 Hylomyscus alleni | reverse complement strand
GATAGCCCTCCCAGCTAACTGATCCACCAATGTGTTAAAAAGTATCTGTGTCATGCTACCATGCACAGATTAACTGCTCTGTGAACTGACTGAAATCTCTCTGAAACCCTGTATCAAAATAAGTCTTTTTGTCCCTTTAAGTTGTTTCTCTAGGATATTGAGTCACTGAGGAGAATGAAAGTAAGTAAATTAAGATTGATGATTCTTTGTGGAGGGAATTTCCCTTTGTCCAACACAAATAAAA
The DNA here is from genome assembly GCA_019843855.1 of Hylomyscus alleni. NCBI lineage: Eukaryota > Metazoa > Chordata > Mammalia > Rodentia > Muridae > Hylomyscus > Hylomyscus alleni. Next base: position 13,232 of record JADRCC010554601.1, on the reverse strand, counting down.
TCATCCTGTGGACCAAAGAATAATTTGGTAAAATGGTATTTGGGAAAGATAAAAGTCTACGATGAAGATCCAGCAATGTTAGAGAACATGCTGGCAATAGATCAGGACTTATTTGAGATACAAAATGATCATAAGGTCAGAGAGTTGTTATGCAGTTGTACTAAAATTCCTCCAAGAGAATCGTGAATTTAATTTAGAAGCTGAAATGGGAACACGATGTGGTGCTGAGGATAGTAAACGTGATGGGCAGAGTACAGACCAGCTCCAAAATCCTTTCCTCTGTGATGTACTTCTCCTCTTGCTACTTTATAGTCTTACTTCAGCCCTCAGCAACCATCATTGCATTAGAAACCCCTCTCTTCATGACTTTCCTAAATGCTTTTAAGAAGTAAGGAGACCAAAATGTGGACATTTCACTCCTTCTTAAATGGGGGAACGAAATACCCATGCAAGGAGTTGCAGAGACTATCTATGGAGCAGAGACTGAAGGAAGGGCACTCCAGCCTGATATAGCTGTCTACTGAGAGACTCTGACAGTACCTGGCTAATACAGAAGTAGAGGCTCACAGCCATCCATTGAACTGAGTACAGGGTCCCCAATGAAGGAGTTAGAGAAAGAACCAATGGAGTTGAAGGGTTTGTAGCCTCTTGGGACAAACAACAATATGGACTGACCAATGCCCTCAGAGCTCCCAGGGACTCAACCACCAACCAAGGACTATACATGGTAGGACTGATTGTGCTGGCAGCATGTGTATAGTAGAGGATTGCAAAGTCAGTCATCAAGGAGAGGAGAGGCCCTTGGCCCTGTGAAGGTTCTGTGCCCCAATGTAGGGGAATGACAGGGACGATAAGTGGGAGAGGGTGGGGTGGCAGGCATGGGGAGAGGGAGGCAACAGGGGTTTGTTCTTGTTGTTTTTGTTTATTCATTTGTTTGTATTTTGGAGGTGAAACTGGGAAAGGAGAAATCATATGACATGTAAATAAAGAAAATATCTAAAAAAAAAAGAAGTAACCAAGAACCTTTACTTTTTACTAACTATAAAGATGTAAACATTTTCAGTGAAACTTAGGTTATTGGTTTGAAAGCAGATGTGGGCATTTTCTCAACTATGTTCATGGCAGCTTTATTCATTATAGCCAGAAAATGGAATCAACGTAGATGTCCCTCAACAGAAGAAAGGATAAAGAAAACGTGGTACATTTACAACATGGAGTATATTCTCCAGTTATTAAAAACAATGGCATCATAAAATTTGCAGAGACATCAGGAGAATTCAGGCACAGAATCGACTGACCAGGATTCATGAGGCTTGTAGAGATCAGAGAGCCTGTAGGGGTCTGACCAAGGTCATCTGCGTATACATTATAGATGAATTGCTTGGTCTTCTTGTGGGGGTTTTAACAGATGCAACAGGGGAGATGAGTGTAGGAGTATCCCTGACTCTTGCCTACTTGTTGGAACATTTTCATCCTACTTGGTTGTCTTGTCCAGCCTTGATGTGATGGCATGTACCTGGTCTTATTGTAACTTGTTATGCTGTGTTTGGTGGATGTTCCTGGGAGGCCTCGTCTTTTCTGGAAAAGAATGGTAGAGACAGAGGATTTATCTGGAGGAGAAGGGAAGTGGGGACAATAACTATGCATAGAAGAGGGAGTGGAAACTGTGGTCCAGATGTAATACATGAGAAATAAATAAATAAAATAGATGCAGAAATTTCATCAAATAATGATAGCAATATAGAGTCTCACCAAAGAATGATTTTGCGCAGAGGTTTTTAGATTGAATATCATGCTAATTAACAAAATGAAGAGTATATTCAGCTATTACTAAGAATAACATAAATGGTTAAGATTTGAGGAGAAACATAAAGAGAAAAGATGTATAAGTTCTATGAAGGATAATTTCAATGTAAAGAGGACTGTCCAGGAATGCCATATGGAGAGGCCGGGTGCTGAAAAAAATCTGAGCAAGAGATTAACTACTGCTGACTAAAAGAAAGCTACGAAAGACTGCAGCAGCAGCAGCAGCAGCAGCAGAAACATCAACAGGCATTTTCCCAAAACACAGGAATGCCCAGTATGTCTAAACAAGAGCAAAGAAGCCAATTTGTCTGAATTGAGGGAGAAAGAGAGGAAATCAGAGACAGTTGACCAAGGATTGTGCGCTTATAGAAACATACCATTCAACAGATGTGACATTTACTTGGAATGACTTGGCGGCCAGTAGATTTTAAATATGTATAAAAGTATACACTTACATTTTATAAAAATTCCTCTTGTCATTGTGTTAAGAGTAGCTTGAAGAAAAGCAAGGATAAAAGAGGTTATTTTGTGGGGCCAGCTAGTAATGATGCGTACCACCAAAGAGTTTCTTGTGCTTATTAAGTGGTTTTATTTTTCTCCATGAATGGTTAAATTTTTAAACTTGTCCTAACTTGTCTCAACTGCTGACCTGGAAATATTTACTATGTTGTAATAAAGATGAAGAAGTATGTAAAGTTTTTCAGTACATGGAAATAATAATGTAGAATATGGAAATTGGGGATTGTCATGATTTAGTCATTATATGTAGTATACATAATTAAATTGTAGTAGTATTACAATCTATTTACATTAAATGGGTACAAAACATTCTGTAAGTGTTTAAAGATTTAAAAGTTAAATTTCAAAGCTTTGAATCATTTTTTCTAATTATCTTATAAAAAGTCTATGGTGTTCAAATTTGTGATAACCATTGCCTTTGAGATTTCATAGGTTCATATTTTCTCCTCTCTACTGTAGCCAAGACTAGTCTTTCATTTCTTCTGATCAATATACTCTGCATTACACCTAAGAATTCATAATGATATGGATCCTCCTTATTGACCTTCAGTTCATTATTGGTTATTCATATTTGTCATAGTAAATTTACTTCTGGTTTCACAGCACTACAATAGAAATTATATTATTTTGTTACTAAATAATAAAGCCCCAAGAATAAAGGGATAATAATATATCAATTTACTACTACTGTGATTCCAAGATGTGACATCCATTTATAGCTCAGAATAAACTCTTCTTTTAAAATTGTATTTTTTATGAAAGGTGATAAATGAGTTAATATCATTTTTCTAGAATTGTAGAAGATACTATCTATTCTCTGTTATATGTTTTTGATCATCATACATGTTTATGTTAAGATCTTGAATTTTTCTACTGGTCTGTATGTTTTCTCTTTCTTTCTTTCTCTCTTCCTTCCTTCCTTTCTTTCTCCCTTCCTTCCTTTCTTTTTTTAAACTCTTTTATTTTTTGCCAGTACCATGTGTGTTTTATTACTGGCTCTGTAATGTTCTTGAGGTCTGGAATAGCAATTTCTCCTGCATTGTACCTTTTCCTAGTATTGATTTTTTTTCTGGGATCTTTTCTGATTCTACATGAATATTACGATTTTTCCTATTTCTGTGAAAAGTAATGTGTCTAATTGAATTAAATCTATAAATGGATTTGGGGAGAATTGTCATTTTCACAATATCAATTATAGCAATTAATGTGCATAGTATGTCTTTCTATTTTTTAATGTCTTCCTTCTTATTATAGATGCTTAAAGTTTTCATTGTAGAAAGCTTTCATCTTTTTGGTTAGATTTATTCCTAAATATTTTTCTTTTGTAATATTGAATGAATCTATGTACAATATATATTTCTTGATACTTTTTCCCCAGTTTTCAGTAAAATGTTTACTTATAATATTAACCAGCATAAAACAATTTCTAAGTAAGAGTCTGGACTATAGATATGGTAAGTGATTTAACCACATAGGGATTAAAGGTTGGTGGAGTATATACCATGGATGTCTTTTTGTGTCTGAGTTACCTCAGTCAGAATGATATTTTCTTGTTCTATAATTTTCCTTCAAATTTCATGATGTCCTTGTTTTTAATAGCTGAGTAGTATTTAATTGAGTAGATGAATCAAATTTTCTTTATTCATTATTTTCTAGAGGAATATCCAGTTTGCTTCCAGTTTCTGGATAGTACAAATAAAGCTGCTATGAACATAACAGAGCAAGTTCCCTTGTGGTGTGCTGGAGCATCTTTTGGGTATATGCTCAGGGGTGGTATAGCTGGATCTTGTGGTAGAACTATTCTAAGTTTTGTGAGATACCACAAAATTGATTTCCTGTGTGGCTGTATAAGTTTGTATTCCCATCCAGCAATGAAGGAGTTCTTCTCATGCTCCACACCCTATCAGTGTGTGTTTTTCCTTGAAGTTTTGATATTAGCCATTTTGATGGGTGTAAGGTACAATCTTAGAATCATTTTGATTTGCATTTTTCTGATGACATTGAACATTTCTTTAAGTGTGTTTCTCAGCCATTAGATACTCTTCTGTTGAGAATTCCATGATTAGCTCTATATAACATTTTTATTTGGGTTATTGAGTTTGTTGGTGACTAATTTCTTGAGTTCGCTTTGGTATATTTTGTCATTATATATTTTGAATATTAGTCCTCTGTCAGATATAGGGTTGTTCAAGATCTTCTCCCATTCTATAGGCTGCCATATTTTTCCTAGTGATGGTATCTTTTGTATTATATAAGCTTTACAGTTTCATGAGCATCTGTTTATTAATTGTTAGTCTTAGTAGCTGAGTTATTGCTGTTTGGTTCAGGAAGTTGTCTCCTTTACCAATGTGATCAAAGCTATTCCCCAATTTCTCCTCTGTTAGATTGAATGTATCTAGTTTTATGTTGAAGTCATGGATCCCCTTGTACTTGACTTTTGCACAGGGTCATGAATATGGATCTATTTGTATTCTTCTCCATGCAGACATCCAGTATGTGCTCATTTTAAAGTGCATATTAGCCATAAAATATAGAATACTAACACTGCATATTTACAGAGCCAAATAAATTAAATAAAAAGGAGGGCTCAAGGGAGAATACTTTAATTTCCCTCAGAAGGAGAAATGATGAGAACTGAGGGTAGCCAATGAAGGGCCCCAGACACCAGGGAAACCAGAGGCTCCCAGAACCCAACAAGGATAACTTTAGCTGAAATGCACAGCGAAGGGGAGATAGAACCTGTAGAGACTATCTCCAGTAGATAGGCACAGCCCCCAGTCGAGGGATGGGGCCACCCACCTATCTCAAAATTTTTAACTCAGAAATATTCCTTTCTAAACTAAAGATATGGACAAAATAAATGGAGCAAAGACTGAACAAAGGGCCACCTGGACACCATCCCACCTGGGGATCCGTCCTGTCACCAGACACCAAATCACAACACGGTTGCTTGCTGTTGCCAAGAGGCACTTGCTGACAGGAACCTGATGTGGCTGTTCCTTGAGAGGTTCTTCCAAGAACTGACAAATAAAAATGCAGATGCTATCAGTCAACCATCAGATTGAGCTCTGGGACCCCACTTGGGGTCTGGCAGTAGTTCTGGAGGAGTGGAAGGGGATTGCAACATGAAAAAAAAAAACAATGTTTGCTGGTTGGACCACCTAGTGCCCCAAGGCACTAGACCACAACCAAGGAGTGTACAGGAAGGGATTCATGGCTCTAGATACATATGTAGCAGAGGATGGCCTTGTCTGACATCAATGGGAGGAGAGGCCCTTGGTCCTGCGGAGGTTTGTTGCTCAGCTTAAGGAGATGCTGGAGCAGTGGAGCAGGAGTGGGTAGGTGGGTGGTGAAGCACCCGCATAGAGTCAAAGGGCAGAGGGGACAGGACAGATAGGGTAGGGGTGTGTTGAAGGGTAACCAAGAAGGGGGATATCATTTGAGATGTAAATGAATAGAATGATTAATTAAAAAATGGTAATGAAAAATAAATGAGAAAAAGATAAATAAATAAATAAATAAATAAATAAATAAAATAGAAATGAGAGATGGACAGAGGGAAGAAACTGGGAGGGAGAGAAGAGGCAAGGGGAGAGAGAATGAGGTTTAGAGAGGACAGGAGAAAAAGAGAGCGCCATGGGATAGTGAACAGAAATTGGCAGAGGAAAAGGGCCTAGTAGAGAGTAGGGGCATCTCTGTGATATGTCAGAAACCTGGGATGGGAAAGCTTAAGGAAGTCTATGAGAGTAACTCTTACTGATACTCAGAGCAGTGGGAGACATGGAACCTGAAGTGGTTACCTCCCAAAACCTGACAGGACTCCAGTAGAGGGATAAGCACATCAACCTACCTACAAATGCTTCGACCCAAAATTTGTCCTGCCTCCAAGAAGTGTAGGGATAAAATGGAGAAGAGACCAAAGGAATATCCAGCCAAAGACTAGCCCAATTTGAGACTCATTCCAATTGCACAAACTGATTCCTGACTCTATTAATGATATTCTGTTATGCTTAGCATAATTTTCCTCTGAGAGGCTCCACCTAATAGCTGATCAAAACAGATGCAGAGACCCACAGCCAAATTTTAGGTGCAGCTCGGGAATCCTGTAGAAGAGTTGAAGGAAGGACTGGAGGACTTAAAGCAGATAGGACCTTCATAAGAAGAAGAACAGATGGGTGGGTGCTTCCAGAGACAGGACCATCAACCAAAGAGTGAGCAAGGGCAAGACCAACACACCCTGCACATATGAAATAGATTTGCAATTTGGTCTTCATGCAGAGTCCCCAACAACTGGATCAAGAGCTCACCAACTATGTTGCCTGCTGGTGGATCCTGTTCCCATAACTGAGCTGCCTTATGTGGCTTACTGGGAGAGGATGTCCCTAGTCCTGCAGTGACTTTATGTGCCAGGGTAGGTTGAAACCCAGGAGGGTCCTCCCCTTCTCAGAGGAAAAGGGAAGGGGGAAAGAGAGAGAGACTGTGTGCTAGGGGCCTTGGAGGAGGGGGAGGCTGCTATTGGGTTGTTAAGTGAATAAATAAATAAACTAAAAGAAGAAAAAAATTGGTGGACAAGTGACTAACAACAAACATCTTCATCTTCTATATCTTGTTAATGGATAGAAAAGTCAGAGAAGTGAATTATTTAATCTGGTCAACATGGCTGCCTAATCCAGACCTAAACAAGAATTATATCAATAGAAAGCATAACATGGAATGTGGAAGCTCAGAGGGCCTCAGCCCTAGACAAAGAACTGCAGGCAAGTAAAGACTGATGAGAGCCGGGAATAGTCTCTGCCAAGAGCAAAAGTAAGAAACAAAACAAAACAAAACAGAAACACCACTCAAATTGATTACACCATACAAATATGCTCACAGGCACATGAGTACATGCATGCGTGAACACATGTGTACGCGCACACACACACGCACACACACACACATTATACAGATACTACGAATACAGTAAAAGAATCTAATCTTGATTAAGAGTTCAATGGAATTTCCTGTTCCAAACACAATATCTTGGAGCCTTATTACACAGCACCTCTGTCTCTGTGTCAAAATTGCACTAGGCTATTCAATATGTTCACATCTTAAAAAAAAACTAAAATTTCACTCGTCTGACAGTTTCTTATTGCTGAGTCCATAATAAAAAGTGGTAGAATTTGATTTCTAACCCATGTGTTTTCTATATATGTGTGGAGCATGTTATGACTCTGAGCAATATTAAGGATGTCCTTTGTGCCAGAGGACTGCCTTTAAATTTAGTTAAGTGTAGTCATTAATGGGCATCTACCTCTTTTACAATACTATATTCACTGTTTTAAGTAAATAAGATAGTAATATCTATATTTTTCTAGCAATTTCTGTTCACTTTGTCATTAAATTAGTCAGTGAAGCACAAGACACACCTTAGTAGGTTCACCAAGCTTCACACACTGTCATCTTACTTGTGGACATACAATTATTGGCATTATTCAGCCAAATTATTTTCACAACAATAAAAATTAAATGTTTACAAGACTTCCATGACAGAGTACTCTAGTTTAGTAACTAACATAAGCTTTACATGTAGCTGAAAATTTCACCTTAGGAAAGGAAGTCATACAAGTTCATATTTAAATAAGTGAAATAAATGTTTGTCTATTTGTGCATGATTAAAAATGAAATTAATATATTTATTAACATGATATTGATTAGAGGTAGATTTTCAAAAGTTTTATATGAGTTACCAAATGTTTAAATGTAGTTCAAATCAATTAATTTTAGTTAACTCTGAATTTTTCAGATTTAACATCATCTTAGTTCTATATATTTATACGAAGAGTTTAGAGAATAATCTTCTAACACACATGAACTACATGATTTACAGTCTCAAATTTTTACTATAAGAAAAGTTAAAATATATAAGTATTACAATCTTAGCTTTACTTCTACCATTCAACAGGTGTCTGTGGTTTAATCACTGTTGGCTCAAAATATAATTATGACAAAGAGTAGCCTATGACTTTTTATTCATACTGATAAATTGTGTGTGGAATGGGGCACATTAGATCCCTAAATAATTATGACTACAACATAAATAGACCTTAAAACTTTGGTACAGATTCATTCTTACTAGTTTGTTTCTACACAGTTCCTCAAAGGTAAACCTTCATTTTAGAGGTAATCTTAATAAAGGCACGAAATATTCTAGGAGGGGCTGAAACATTTCATCTTGAAGAAATGTCATTGAGATAAGGAAATAAACAACTTAAAAGTTTCCTGAGTCCCTGAAACTGACAAAAATCCCTAATGCCGCCTGCCTGGAAAAAGAAAAGAAAAAGGAAAGAAAAAAAAAAAAAAACAACAGTCCTGATTTTAGAAGAAGCTCAGGCCAACTATGGCACCAAGAAATGACACACAAAGCTTGTTGAGCTTTTTGCAGTCTGCTGTGCATTCTGTGTTGCCAGCTTTTGTGAGCTGTCATCCCTGATTTAGGGCTTTCAGTAATGCATCTGTCTTTGAGTCATTTTTGCTTGTATAAGTATCCCCTCACTCACATTCCTATAACTCCAAGAAAAGTTCTTTTTAAGTAAATTTGACTTTGGTCTATCTTCAGTTTCCTATCTGAGGTGAGTGGAGAATAGAAGAGTTACATAACCCTGTTCGCAGACAGACTTGACTACTGCATGTGTAGTGTTCTATCTATCTAGAATGTGGGGTGGTAAGACTTCTACAGGAACAAACACAATCATTCAGCTAATTATCAGAGGATGTGCTTATGCACTTCTGCTTGAAAGCATGACTTCAGCTATTTATATTACCAGACAACAAAACAGAAATCTCCATTCTAAGACCAAAAATGTAGCGGAGACTATATATAAAATGATAACTGATTTTTCTATCCACTAGATGGAACTGAAAAGCTGTTTGGTATTTACTGAATATACAATTCAATTGCTCAAATTGGAGTGAATTGAGAAAGGCTATGCAATGTAATTTTCTCACACAATAACAAAAAACATAATAAAGGGATCAAGGTGAATAAGGAGTTAAAGTGATCAAAAATTAAATGTTCACAGTTGATAAATTGGCTAAAATTCACCAACTTTAAAGATGATTTGTCCTTTAGTATTTTAAATGTGGGTGGTTTTGAGACATTCACTTAACTCCTGTCTATTATTGAGAAAATTAAATAAGTAAAGCCTGATAATCCTGGGTAGAAGATTTTATATAGTTTTAGAACTGTTGTGTGAAGGAAAGAAATTAATTTGTCCTAGTAAAACTGCACATCATAGCTCACAACCATCATTTCCTCATGTCTCATATTAAATCTGTACTTCAGAATCAGTAGACATTTATAGTCAAAATGAACTTTGCATTGTCTCAAAGCATAGCTGTGCTCTTACAAAATACCAACAGTTCAACTTCTGTTTAAGCACATCAGTGACTATAACATGGATGCTGTTGCGTATGGACCTTCAAATTAGTACACCGTAATGAGTTCTACATGAAAATTACATCCATTAGGGATAAAGGAATCTTGGGAATTTCCTGTTGTGGTTATTTAGGGTCAATAGTTTTGTCCTTTTAAAAACTAATTGTAACCAGGAAGACTTTTGCTGCCTCTTCTTGCTGTCATTCAATTTGTTCTTTATTTTGAAAAGTCATCTTACCATAAATTTATTGATAAAAATAAGTCTATTAGTAGAAATTTATAGCATGTTCTAAACCCAGATATAAAGGGTTGGTTCAGTGGTAGAGTGCTTGCCAAGAATGTGTGAGGTCCTGGATTTAATTCCCAGTAACCTCAAAAGTTTAAGAAATGCTGAGAGTATGTGCTAGATCTTGATGTCCACAAATCAGAGCACTGCTTTTGTGAGATAGGAAATGAAAAAACTATTTCAGAACAAAATGCTCTAGAAACAATTAATATAGGTTTACTGGAAGATCTTACCCAAAAGCTAAATAAAAGTATAAACAAATAAGTTATGTTCAAACAAATAAGTTGATGTTCAGGGCACACCAATAGAAATCTATGAAAAATTGGAAAAGTCAAGAATCATTGTCTCCTCCCTTGCATGATATCCTGACTGTTTATCCTCAGCATTCATCGTCTAGTAGGAAGAATAGAGAATGATTTAGAAAACATTTTCTTGTATTCTGGTCCATAACTCACTATTTGTTACACAGCCTTAAGTAAATTGCAATACTTTTCCCTTATTCTCTTTCCATGGGTTCAGATAGAGAATCTCCTTTTATGACACAAGACTGATACAAATTGAGAACAGTCTGATATATATTCACTATTGGAATGATTAATGAATCCTGTAGAAAGCAAAGAATATAAAAATACTGATTTGATTAGTTAGATTTGGTTTTGTTTTAATTTTTGCACTTTCAGATAAAAACATTTATAACCATTTCGTAGATGAGTATTTTTAATTTAGCCATGGCAATTAATTATTTTTCATGAAAAACATTTCAAAATTGAATTAAAAGACATAAAGTAAAAAGTAAAAATGTGGTACAGGACTGGAGAAAGACACCTGACACTGATCTTTGTCCTTCCCATGCACAGAGGAAGGATGATAGATGATGATGGTGATGATGATGATGATGATGACGACGGATAGGCAGGCTACTCATATTACACACACACACACACACACACAAAGTACACACTCATACATACACACATCTGCACACCAAAAATAAACCCTATTATTTCCAGTGATACTCTCTTAACTAAAAATAATTTTAAAGTAATGAGTGTGTGGTGAAGAGATGAAGAAGAGGGATGACTCTTTCTTTGGTCTTCCTACAGAAGAATGTTACTGTTTTCTTTTCCTAGGAATCCTCAGTACCAGAGCCCCTTGGGGCCCGGCTCCTCCTATTTTGGCACCATCTGAAGTATCATGGGAGTTGCTTTCCTTGGCATTGCTTACTTTCACCTCTCAGAAACCCAAGGAAAGCTCTTGTCTCTTTTATCATTTTGGTCATGAAACATGATTATTTCTTGGTCATTTTCAACAAAGTTTTGGGAAGGAATAAGTTAAATGCCTAAGGTTTACAAAATGCTTGCAAGCCAGGGTTCAAAGGATCCCATTAAGCATATCCTTTATTTTACTCATTTAATTAATGCCTGATGAACATTTATATCGTACAAAAGAACTTTCCAGAAATATAAAATGTATAAGTAAAAACCTCTACTTGAATTATTTTATAAACAAGGAGGCAGGAACATAAATACCTGAGCACAAAGTGCATAATACATATATATTGGTCAAACATAACAAAACTAATTGCAAGTTTACAAAGAGGATAAATCACATCGAATTGGAAAGTTTAGAAATATCCATACAGAGAAAGAACCTTTGATATAACAAAATCTTTCAGGAAGGGAGAAGGAGTGAATTTAAGGCTTTGGGAACCACATTTTAAAAAGATACAGAAGGCGGAAACTACAAAGTATATTTAGGATATGTTATTTGGAGAAAGTGCTATACACAAGAGAACCATGGGAGATAAGGAGGTAAAAATAAACCAGGACTCAAGCACAGAATGCCTTAAAGGCATAAAATGGAAATGTTTCAATCTTATTTGATGATGAATGCTAAGCTATGAGGGGCTCCCCAAGCAGAAGACTGCAAGGCCACTACTCTGTACAGATTTGTCAAAATGGGTTCCACAGGAGGCCTCCAGTTAATTCTTTATTAGTGTACTTAAGAAAACCTCAAGTAAACACATGGACTGATAGATACTTAAAATAAAATGCCATTCTGTGCAAATTCTCATTATACATTATGCCATATAAAAAGAAAATTTCCAGCATGTTTAAAGTACACATAACTTCCCCTTTCTTCATTTAGAGTTCTACTCTTGAAGCTCCTATTACAGTTGTTTTTATTTGTTGGTTTTGAGAGAAAGCCTTTTGTAGCCCAGGATTTATTTAGCATTCCCAGCAATATGGATTGTTTCTCCCTGTTCTAGAACACCATGCCTATGCCTGCAAGCATCAGGATTGCAGATGTGTGCCACCACAACTGAATACATATTTATGTTATGAAAGAAATGGATAAAGAATCACCCACGCACAAACAGAAAATATTGTATTTCTTAACTTTTGTGATCAAAGGATCACATTTCTGTGGGAGTGTTTGGAACTGGATACACACTGGAAAACAAGAACAGTTTGTGGATGGAATCCCAAAGAACCCACCACACTCACACCCCCTGACCATGTTAGAAGCCAAATGGTGTCCTCTCTTTAATCCACATGTCCGGGCTCAATTCCTAGTAGCTCGGGATATGGCTGCATTTGGTAATCAAGCCTTTGGGGAGGTGTTTTCATTAAACGGGGACTGTTGCAATGAGTCTTGATCCAAGTTGACATGTGTTCTTAGAAGAAGGTGAAACGTGGGCACACAAAAAACAGCAGAGGTGTGGGCTCATTGAGGAAACACCAGCTGAGGAACTCACAAAAGGCAATCAAGGAGACTGAGCACTGATTTAGGCCTTCTGGCTTCAAGAACTTCTAGAAAATGAATTTCCTCTATTTATAGTCCCCAGACAGATGTATTATTTTATTAACATTTTGTTGCTATTATTTTTAGTGGCCAATGATGGTCACAATACATACACACACACACACACACACACACACACACACACACACAGCACACACAAGAAGAGGAATGAGAGAGAGAGAGAGCACGTTTGATACCAAAATTATCTATAATTCTCCTAGACCTGTAAATGAGTTTATGTTCATGGCCTAAAGGTCAGGAACGAGAACCCAAGAGAACAGACTCTCAGAGTTGAATAAGCAGGTGGAGCCCATTTAGGTCATTAACAAGTTCTCTGGAGTTCTAAGTATAAAACTGAGTCCTAAGAATAAGTGTTAGCCACTGAGCTCCTGTTGA
>JADRCC010554597.1:0-12169 GCA_019843855.1 Hylomyscus alleni | reverse complement strand
TGACTTTTTAAAAGCATAATGATGCTATTGGGATTCAACTTACTCTACAATTACAATTGAAGGTTATGTAGAAGCATTAAGAATACATTAAGAATACTTCATGAGATCTTAACAAGATATTTTACCTAGTTCCATTTGGTTTTAATGTTTTGCTTTATTTCTTAGTTATGTAGCTTTCATATTATTTCATTTAATGTTAATAAGTACTTAATTTGATTCAACATATGAGAATATTGGCATTAGTACTTTCAAGGGAAAAATGATTCAGATTATTTGTATGTATGGGAACAAAACTATTTTGCTTCAATCAAGTCAACTTATCTTTATTATAATTGTGCTTCAAATTCCAGGTAATAACAACAATTTAATATAATGATAAAATTTAATTATATTTCAATGTATATATATATACATATATATACACACATATATACATATTATACACATATATATGTGTATACACACATATATATATACATATATATACACACACATATATACATATATATACATATATTGTTGTATATGTATATGTATATGTATATGTGTATATATATAAGCTATATATATATATATATATATATATATATATATATATATATTGTTGTGATCATAAAAAGAGAAAGAACTATAAGAATATGTTCTGGCGAGGTATGGATGAAGGAGGTGCCTCTGCAGGACATGCCGAGGCATTCCTTCCCCGTGAGAGACCAGACACGTGCCAGTATAGTACAAAACATAATTTATTTAGGACATGGGGAGGGGAGTTAAGAGGGTAGTAGAGGAAGAGAAAGGCAGAGAGGAAGAAAGAATAGAGAAGTAGGGGCTGGCCATGACCACGTGGAGAGGGGGGGAAGGTAATAGGGAGAGAGGAGGAGCAGGGGGACAAGAGGCAAGAAGAGAAGAGGTAGTAAGAGAGAGAGGAGGGGACAAGCAGCCCTTTTTATAGGGCCAGACCTACCTGGTCGATGCCACATAACCATGGGGAGGAGCATACCTGGCTGCTGCCAGGTGTCTGTAGGGGTGGAGTTTATACAGAATCCTAACCTATATATTTAGTGTTTTCAAATACTCAACTTAGAAATAGCAAGAAAACTATTCTTAATACCACAAATAGAGACTTATTATATATTTGCTATGTCTGAGAGCTATTGCAATTAAGTTGAAAATTTATGTTGTTTGGACCTTTTCATATAAAATGAAACATAATATATGAAGAAAATACTTATATTAGCATAATAAACACAATTTAGTGATGAAATTATGCTAATATATGAGAGCATTATTTTAATTTGAAAATAAAAGGTATATTTCTAAATGTTCAAGTTCCTGAGAAGATTTGAAGAAACAACTTTAGCTCCTCATATAATATCCATATGCTGTCACGAATTTTGTTTTTGTTTTTATCTCTGTAATTATAGACAGTTTGTTGATTTTCACATCTCATTTTAACTTATTTAGATAAAAGTTCCATAGACTATCATAAACTTGAAGCAGACTCTGTATTATTACTACATTAATAGTTTCCTTAGTACTACACTTAATATTTGAAGGCAAAATTGAGTCAATATGCTGACAACATTGACTTTAACTTACCAAGGAATACCAATAATCTTGGCCCTTTCTTAATCTCTCTTCTATACTGGTGGAGAAAATGCATGCCTAGTGAGTAGAAAGAAAAAGCCAAAAACATTGATATTTCTAATCACTACTCCCATGTTGTAGCTGCCTAAGTTATGAAACCTGCATAACAATTACTTATAATAGGAAGAGCACAAAATGAACTCACATTGGTATTGCTTCTGAAAATTCTGAAAATACACAAAGAATCTGGAAGAATTAATCTCATGTAGCACCTTCAAGATTGTTAAATGCCAGGCTAGTAAACTACTGATTAAAAATACACGAATGAAATTGGAAAAACACTGCTTAAGACAAATTAATAACATCAACAGACACTTTTACTTATAAACATTATTGTACTGGACAAAAGTGCTGTAAGTCAGTTTAGAAAATAAAGTTGAAATGTTTATAATTGCAAGGGCTAAATGTCAATTTCAGAAGAAAATTCTCCCATTGTAAAGTACACTAGTTCAAAATACTATGGTTTTGCTTAATTCAAACTGTAATACTTTTACATTTGAAGAAAATTGGATATTCTACTACATTATCAGTGGCATTGTCCTTAATAATCTGAGTATTTATAAATTTGCTACATTTTGTGCTAACTGTGGCATCAGAAAATATGATTATCGTTACTCTCCTCAGGGTCTATACTGTGAGCTTCATAAAATCAAGGAAATAATGTGATTTTCTGAACCAGAAATCTAGTCTTTCAAAAGTATTTACTAATCATTATTGACTATGAAGGCTTTGAAGTTTTGCATTCCATGCCTCTGAAGAAATTTTGAAGAGTGTAAGTATAGCTTCTGTGTATTTTAACCTCAACTAGAAATTTGTGTTGGTGACTTTTGCAATTGCCTTAATTGACCAAGTCTTATTAAATAGAGATAGTTACATTACTTTACTTCATTCCTTAAATATGTTCATAGTTTAACATCATTTTCTTCAAAGGAAAATTACAATTTGCCCTTAACATGGCCTATCCTATTAATTTAAGTGTCTGGAGTCAAACAGAATATGGAAATTAGGCTTTTGTATAAAATTGGGTGTTTAACTAAAACCATATTTAGGTAGTAATGCAAAGAGACTTTGAAAATAACAATTTCCATTCAATAATCTAATGTCAGCATGCCAGTACATGTTTCTGCAGTGCATATTATTCATTATATAGATAGTTTTGTAGTTTGAATATGAATGCTGCCTCATTGGCTCATGTATAAGAACATCTAGTTCACAGATGCTGGCATTGTTTGTGAATGCTGTGCTTTCTTCAGTAGATAAGTGTTTCACTGGAAGAAACTTTTGGCTCAGAGTAGCCTCAAGAGTTCACACCCTTTAATTCCAGCCCTTGGGAGGCAGAGGCAGGCGAATTTCTGAGTTCGAGGCCAGCCTGGTCTATAGAGTGAGTTTCAGGACAGCGGGGGCTACAGAGAAACCCTGTCTCGAAAAACCAAAACAAAAAAACAAAACAAAACAGAGTTCACACCCCTTGTTTTTCACTCTCTAATTCTTTACTAGGAATACCCCCTTTGGCCCATCTTTGTGATGTACTGTGAGTTCAAAGCAAAGTTGAAATAAACATTTTCTTTCCTAAGTTGTTTTTATCAGATAGTTTCTTATAGTAACAAGACAGGTAATTAACACAGAAAATTGGAAAGTCACTGTGCTGGATCTGCCATGTGGTTCTTAGGCCTTTGGAATAAAAAAGATCATAGAAGGAATGTGAGAGAGTTTGCAGCTATGGCTTTCAGAAGTCCTAGCATGCTGAAACGTAGCTTAATGAGCCACCGTGACAGCTGCTTGGAAGATATGAATGCTGAGGTAAGCAGTAACGACAGCTCAGGAGGTTTCAGAGGTAAGGAAGACATGATGAGGAAGTGACCAATAACCGAGGCAGAAATACATGAAGCTATCAAATTTTATAAGTTGTTGACAAAGTAAAAACAATGAATAAGCACCTATAATTGTAGAGATTAATGCTGCAAAAGAAAAACTTTATTCTTTTGGTTGGATATAAAGTTGTCCTGAAGGCAAGCCCCAAACCATGGAAGATTCCATTTGGTAAAAATGAAAATTTTTATAGAACCTAAACCCAGATGTTACTAAAAGTAATCAGTGGTCAAAACCATAAATGGAAATATTTCCCAAGTCATCATGCAAAGGCAGTTGTAATTCTAAACAAATGGGCCAATTTCTACCTTAAACAGTCCTCAGAAGGTGCCATGGTCACATTGTACTGACTTTACAGGCATAATAGATACAAAACTGAGGGGGTAATAGTCTTTCACTTAAGATTTTGAAAGCCTGCTGAGGTATGTGTAGTAGGATCAGTGTCCTATGTAGGGGGCTTGAGTGGTCACCAAGTTAAACAGAATAGTGGTAAAATAAGTTGCAGTGGAGACTGAGAAACAGTACTGAGACTGTAGAATTGTCCACCTGCAATAAAGCTTTGGCATGGAGTAAGGTGTGACTAAGGCTATGCATGCTCTGGGCTACATACCTGGAGGGCCAGTGTTTCCCGAGTCCATTGACATCAAAGTAATACTATCACAGACCTCTGACTTGATTCATGGAGGCAGAAGGGCTTTCTCTTCATTCTGTTAGGTTGTAGTCTATATTTTCTTTCCTGGTCCCCATTCCTCCTTTTGAAAATGGGGTTTTCTCACTGCTGTTATATATTGGAAGTATGCAACTTTTGTTGTTGTTGTTGTTGTTATTGTTGTTATAGAGGCACATTGTCAAGAGACTACTCTGATCTCATAGCAGAATTGAGACTTCATAACAGTATTGAGACTCTTAAAGTGTATGAGGTCTTTAATTTTTAAAAATTTATTAGATAATATTATTCAAAATTATAATGTATTTTAGTCAAAGTCTTTCCCTATCCCTTCTTCCACCACTCAGTCTCCAGTTTGCCTTCTCAGTTCCATTGAATCTTTTTAATATCCACTGAGTCCACACATATGTCCATGGGTTTAAGACCATGCATAGGAGAGTGGACAGCCTGGCAAGAGTCCCATCTGTGGCAAACTGGCTCAGCTTTCCAAAGAAACTAATACCTCTTCAACTAAATACTAGTTTCAGAGGTATAACAGATGCTAAAAGGAGGAGTGGGACATTAGTCCTTATCCCTTTCATGATGGAATTTTAACTGACTTTAGATTATATGGGTCTTCTGTGTTAGTCATAGCTGTGTGAGTTCACATGTGTAATAGTCCTTTCATGTACCTCCAACCTTGTTTTGCTGCAGTCTTTCACTACCTCAGGCTAGTAACAATATTTCTGTCTATAGGCATCAGTGAAGTCCCACTATGTCTTCTTTGCATCATGAGATTGCTCAGAAACTGTTATGGGCTAAGCATAGAATGGAATTTGAATGTGAACTATATACAGCATGCTACTTAATTTGTACTTGTCCTCAGTTGGTGGCAATGTTGGAGAAGTTTGTGAAACAGTTGGGACGTAGAGCCTTACTTGAGGAAGTGAATCATTAGGACGGGACTTAAAGTTTTCCAGCCCTGGTCCTGTTTCGTGTCTGAGAGTTCTTCTGCTTTCTGATTAGATGAAATATGATTGCCTTTTTCCCAGTTCTTCCCCTTGCTTTCTTCTCTATGCCTGCCCACCAAACGGTAAGCCATAGTGAGACTTTCCCTCTTATACTGCTTTCATCAGGCATTTTGTTACAGTAACGAGGAAATATTTCAAACAGATTCTTTATATAACTAGAAATTTTAACTTATTTATATTAGTTTTACCTTTAATAATTGCCTCTGTCCTCATATTCTGACAGAAGGAAACTGTGATCATTCTAAATTTTTAATAAATCTCTAACATTTATTCTATCACTTCTGTCAGGATATTGGAACTGGCATTGTGAACGACCACTTACAAAGTTGCTGGCAGAGTTGTGTTCACACATTAACATATTTAGGATAATTTTAAAATCTGTTTTATTCAGAACACTGGGAATTTATAAAAGGTACTAAATCATAGCATCTTGCTTTTATGTGTCTCTTAACCTGAAACTTTGGTCATAAATCAAGCATTTACTTTGAATTGAATATGTTTAATGAATGAAGATTAAATATTATACATGTATTATGTTATTAATATACATACATGTGTACTGATATGTATATCTATGTTTGAATATGTGGATATGTATATGGTTATTCTTTTTGACATTCATTATCTTTATGTGCATGTATAGAAAAAGGTATAGATATGTTGCTTCTTTTATTCATAAACTAATGAAATAACATGTGTTTTCCTAAAATAAATGAGAGAATCAAAGTTAATTTTGATTTTTTATTAGTAAGTTATTTGTACAAAAAGTGAGATGCTTACATTCTAAAAGTTAATACTGATTAAAGAGAAACTCTTTCACATATGCTCAGTCGTAAAGAAAGAACAACTAAAGTCTTTAAATATGGCTGTGGAAACAGGAAGAGAAGTGGTCCTAGATGCCCAAGATAGAGTGTTTCAAATGGCAGGGGAATAATATGAAAATGTGACATGTGAAAGTGAGTGAGGAGCCTCATCCTTCACTTCATCAACACTCTGGGAGACGCTGAAAGGGAGACATATGGAAGCTAAAGCTTAACTAGAAGTGGGAATTTCCTTACAGCGATTGCAATGATTTTATAACATTTCTTTTACTTCTGAGATGTGTCTTGAAGAAATCAAAAAAATGTCATATTTATCATAAGCTGTTTAGAATGTTTTCTTTTAAATAGAACATTATATCCATGGAAGATATACATGACCATGAGTATCTAACTTCAATCATAATTTCTACAGAAGAAATATGCTGATATTTAAATATTTATTGTTTAAGTTTTCACAAATGTAAAGAAGTATAAAAAACTAAATAAAATTATGCTACATGAGTGCATTTAAATTATACACATACACATATATATATGCATGTTTCCATCACATAAGATTATTTTATATAAGCATCATTGTATACTTAGTTAATAATGATTAATAAATGAGATTCTAAGCCACATTTAAAATCACATTGAATGCAAAATTCAAGACAAGGCACTTAAATAAAGTAGGGGCAGAATGTAAAATATTCATTGGTAAAGGTATGTGTTAACATATTTAATATTTCATAGGAAGCATTTGATGCTCATGTATAGGTTCTACCAACCAGTACCATAACTTTTGCTAATAATGGCTAGAGATATCTTTAGTAGTTCTACATAGAAGACAGTGGAAAACATTCCAACACTGTCATATTATTGTTATTATTATAAAAATGGGACATTTGAATATTATATGTATAATATATGCATAATTTATATCTTGTTATACAGCTATACATGTGAAAATATTCATGAATACTAAGATTTTCTGATACTATTTCACAATCTCAAAACTCTTTTGAATCTATTCCTATTTGCAAAGACTAAACTAGCCTGAACAAACCCATCACTGTAATACTTTATTTTTTGAAATACAGAAATACAGAAAAGTTTTCATTACTGAAAAGGTCACAGTGATCAAAATGTATGTTATTTCAGAAGAAAATTTGTTTTACAAATCTATGTTTGGAGTTCAATTGATGGGTTCTTACATTTGAATTTATACCGAAGAACATCTTCTTTTGCATATGCAAGAATTCTGGGGTGGTGGAAGAAACTTTCAAAGTATTATTCACTCTTTTCTTTTTATGCATTTTTCACTTGAATTCCCCAAGCTTTACAACCTAACCAAATTCTGCAGGCGAGATCCAAATGACTCATTTCTTCAAGGGGGCAGTTTCTATGGAATTTGCTACATTATAAGTGAGAACTGAAATACTTTGGATTTCATGAACGTAACACAGTTCTATGAATTTAAGAGCAAATTAATTTATAGAAAAGATGCTTCTGTCCAGAAACATGTATTAGTAGTGTGTGGCATCTGCTTGGTTTGACCACAGTATCACTGGTGCCAGGTAGACTGGCTGTAAGTTTATCATCCACCATATGAAACCATCTTAATGTTAGCATCTACCATGCTCGCACTGTGGTGATAGAAACATGATGTCTCAGAGACAGGGTAAAAAGAAAACTTGTTCCTACACACAAAAAAAGCAAAACATCTTTGAGTTCTGCCCTGGCATACTCTCTGTTGGGATTGGCGAGGCCAGAGAAATTTCACGTTTGTAGACAAATATCGTAGAAAAGTATTCCCTTAAGGACTAAATGCCCCCAAACTAAAAGGACAAACTAGCTGTGTTCTTACTGCAAACTTAATTAGGATATACACTCAATATTACCTAACATGTTATTCAGAAATAGTCTATGGACTTCTGATATTTACTTTTTTTCTTCCGATGTTTGCTATCTCATTAAATTTTTTGAATAAACCACTCTTGCTTCAGTGACCTTAGGACTTAGGATAGCTATGGTATGTATGGAAATGCATGACTGCCAGGCCCAAGAGTTGCTGGACAATATTCACTGAAGATGGAACCCTGATTCATGCAGTGGTTGAGCTTGTTCTAGTCATAGATATGTAGATACATATGTATACATATATATGGATTTTATATATGGAATACATGCTTAACTAATTTATTGATTTGTTGTATTTCGTGTCATACACCCCAGCTAAATACTCTTATGCTTAGAACTCACTCTCCCCACATAAGACATACATGACAACCAAACAACAATAAAAAACAAGCATAGAAAACATTCTAGCATAGACAGTGTAGTGTATCACACTATATCCCACAGTATATACATCTTCACTTGCAAATGTTCATTGCAATGAGTCATTGGTCTGCTTCAAGATTTCTAGATTCTGTGACACCATCAGTATTGGATGCTCATTAACACTTCTCCTGGTTATCGTGTTCTTGTAGTTTGTCATTCTTCAGCTTTGGAAGACCAGAAGTAGACCTTTCACTCATCTCAACCATTTGTAGATAAGGTAGATTTGAGGGTTGGCCAATTCAAAGCCTAGGATCTAGACCTGCATGGTACTTGAGTAGGACAGCTCACCAATTCTCCCTTATTTACACAACCAGGGAGAGCTCTCTAGCCTTGCTATGGCTAGACCAGTCATTGACACCATTAGCAGGAGGCAGGAACAGCTCTCTTGCCCTCATGCCCTTGGAGAAGTCTCATCTACATCCACATCTCTCCTAGCTTCACTGTGCAGCCTAGTCAACTTTCACTCCCCACTCTCCAAAGTGTTGCAGCCTATAATGGCCTGGGCCACATCTCTTAGTATACATTTCATATAGAGGAATATATAAAAATCAAAACTTTTATGACATAATTCTATATGTCTCAATACTAGCAAGCTATTGGGAAGTGATTAATACTAAGCTGATAAACAATGATTTCTTTTGTTGTTTGTATTTCATACATATTATTTTTCCTTGTAAGTTCATGATAATTTTTAGGAAAAAGTAATTGTGATGAAATTACTTGCCTGAGATTGACAGCAGCAGTTAGTCTAGTACAGATTTTTATGACATGCTAATTTCCCATCTGTCCGGGCTACTTCTTTTCATGTGCCAATGTTTTAGTGGAAAGTTACAGGAACTGAAAGCCTTCTCCTCTTCTAATTGCAGGTTGACAATTGTTAATGCAATATTCTGGCTAAGAAAAAAGGAACGCCTCTTCACTTTTAAAAAGGTCAATTTCATGAAAAACTGATAGTTTATTATAAGCTCTCAATTGAAAATTACATTCTTCTAATGGATGCAGTCTCTGCCTGTCCTTCAGTCACTCCTTGTTCTAAAATGTCTCCAGCCTTCATTTCAACTAGGTCTGATATTCTCTGTGAGATTTCTCTTACCTTTTAATAATTTCTAGGCTATTGTCATGACTTTATTATACATACTCAATACTGAATATACTTAAAAACAATATTCATGTAAATCTTATGCTATGATTATGATATGGGAGATAACAGGTTATTTATCCTCTTAGGATATGATCATAAAATCCATATGATGTAAAATGAAGACTTAAACTTTAAGGTGATGGTGGAATGAATGTTACATCACAAATTTTATAGATTATTATTTTAATCCATTTCTGATTTGCTCAAGGTCTATTACATTTTCACCAGCATATTGATAATTTTAGTCACTGTATTTCTGAAGAATTTATAATTTATAAAAGTCCCATTTAATTGGGACTTATTACAATTTCAGAGTTTTAGTTTATAATCATCATGACTGAAACATGCTGGCACCCAGGCAGACATGGTACTAGAGAAGGAGTTCTATATCTGGATCTGCAAGCAGCAGAATGTTAGAGACACTGGGCCTGGATTGAGTTTCTGAGATCTGAAAACCTACCTGGAGCATAACACTTACTCCATTAAGGACACACCCACTCCAACAAAACAACACATCCTAGTCCTTCTCAGATGACACAATGATGACTAAGTATCAAATATATGAGCCAAAAACATCATTGTTATTCAAACCAACACAGACTTTAATTCAATTTCAGAATTGGAGAATACTAAGTCAAGTTTGCTTCATATGACCCAGCCAATAACTTCTCCCTCTTTGTATATATCTAAGGCTCTCTGTATGAGTTTTGGTTTCAATTCATTCAAGGTAAAAATCCTTAATTTGACTAACTTAACTTTAATATTATATGTATTTTTATAAAATGTTAAATTTAGCCATGCTAATGAGATAAGCTCCCAGATGATATGACAAAGACCAGCATTTCCAAATTGCTGCCAATCTAGGCTTTTTAATTATTAATTTATTAGAAATCTCTGAATGGAGATTAACTTCCTTAGATTAATATTTCTTGCTTCATTGGCCTTAAAAGAACGACAGTTCTTTTAAGTTCTTGAAATTATCTTTAAATTTTTGTTTTGTTCATTGTTTTTCATCATAACTCTGACAGTATCTTGAGAAATCCTTGAATGTTATTTTGTAATATTCAAGTCTTCTCAAGCTTTGTTTAATTTAGTTTTAACAAAATGTGAAAGTTTTAAATTTGACACAGAGAAGGTACTTTTTTCCCTCATGGAGTCTGGGTCATACAGCAAAGAATTTCTACGTGATTATTTGAAATTTTAGCAAAACTTCACAAAATAGCGGGGCATCCAGGAATTCCTTAAAAAGTTAGAAAGGCACAAAGAAAGTAGTAAGATCAAATGATTTACCCATGACCTCTTCTTCTCTTGACCTTTAGCTGCCAAAGGGGAGGGGAACTGGTAACTAGTAGTCTTCTTGTTACCACATCTTCTCCTCAGCAGATTTCATGGCATCATTACACGGGATAGGCTTAGCAGAAATAGAATAGACTAGGTGTTTTGAATATGGGAGGAGAAATAACAGCAATATTGGAGATGATGAAAGAAGATGATAGTGGAGCAACTAAAAAAAAAAAGTCTGTAAGTAATGTTGAAAAAAATCAGTCTACCATGCAAGCCTTTTTCAAATAACACACACCCCAGTGTTATCACATGGATGATTTGTTTTTGAATGAATGAAAAAAAAATGGAGATGCCATTTAAAGTAGTTTGTACATACAAACCTACATATACACTATACATACATGCACATTCATATTAATAAATGTAGCAGTAACTATATTTAGGAGAAAACTGGTACATTTAATTCAAATATTACAGTATATCCATTTCAACCAACAGGATAAGAATTCTTTCCTAGTTCAGAACTGAAATCTCCAGAAAATAAAAATGAATTAAGTTTGTAGGTATTCTAAGGTTAAATGGGCTGAACTGAAGCTCCAAAATTTACTGTTATGTTTGAGAAGTTTTAAAGAGACTTCAGGAAATTGGATTTTTATGCTTCCTTTTCATTGTTCAAAAATAAAACATTTAAAATATATAACAAAATAAAATATTTTGACTTCTGTCATAAACAAAATTAAGAGTTAGTAGTATTGACAATTTTGAAATTGCTATATGTATGAATGCATAGCTGCATAGTGCAGCAATATTAATTATTTTTCTCAGTATTTATTTCAATGAATTTTATGGTGCTTTTTAGGTCTTCCAACTTTAATGTGTAAGCCTTTAATGTTTTATAGCATTACTTAAAAATCAATTACTCTTTTTCTTTGGTTGATAACATTGATAGTGCCTAGGCTAATTATGAAAAATGAGGTTGAATCCTGGATTTTATAATGAATTCATTTTTCTATGTGTTATCTTTCATTTATGTTGTAATTGCTCTCAGTGAAGAAGTGTGTCTCATAGCCACAGATTCTTTGCTAGAACTTATTATGTGATAATAGAGTATAGTAAAACCACTGGTTTCATATTTCTGTTTCATGTTCTATATTATCACCTTTGTGAGACTGCTTTTTTGTTTGTTTTACCTAATTCTTAGACCAAATACGTGTTTGAAAAAAATTAGTCTATAAATTATATCTGTTAAGAAAAGGCTTTCAAAAATATTTCATTTTTTATGGAAACATAATGTTAACAAATACATGTTTCTAACATTCATTAGATAAGGAATTATTAACTTTGATGAAGAAATACTAGCTAAACTAACCCCATGAGCTGCACAACAGTAGGACTTCACTTGCTTAGG
>JADRCC010554590.1:0-11286 GCA_019843855.1 Hylomyscus alleni | reverse complement strand
AATACTGGTTGAGCTGGGCGGTGGTGGCGCACACCTTTAATCCCAGCACTTGGGAGGCAGAGGCAGGCAGATTTCTGAGTTCGAGGCCAGCCTGGTCTACAGAGTGAGTTCCAGGACAGCCAGGGCTACACAGAGAAACCCTGTCTTGAAAAACCAAAAAAAAAAAAAAAGTAAAAATTTAGTGATCTCATTCCTTGTCAATGAAGACACTCATTCTGTTTATATTTTTATACTCTTTAACTTTACAATGTAATTGAAATGGTTTACCATAGTAAATCTCAAAGTTTATAAATTTATGGTTTGATGTATGATAATGCAAAAGGTATTTCAGGTTTTTTTTCTGGATACTTTAAATTAGAATACAATAAAAATTTTAAAAGTCTAAAGGGAAATAGAAAATAATATCATTAACTATGTATACTCAACACAATATAAGTCATATTTTCAAAGGAGACAATAAAGGAAATTATTATTAAAATTAACAATAATATTAAGACAATTTATAAATGCCCTACCTAAAGGATTTAAACTAGGGTGTTCTCTAGGGAAGGAAGCAACAATGACAAATTTGGAATCAGGAGATGCAAAGGAAGGAGACAAGAAAAAAATTCTATTCAAGTCTCAATTTATTCTAGATAAACAAAGGGATTTTACAGCTACAAACCACAAAGGTATTTTTGCCCATGTGCACGGGTCAAACTGGTATTATAGCTTTGTTACACATTAACGTAAATGGAATGTCCCCATTTAAAAATGTCTGTAAAAGAATGTCCCCATATTGTAAAATGTCTGGAAAGAATGCCCTCATTGTGAAACATCCGAAAAGGAATGTCCTCATTGTAAGGTGTCCAGAAAACCCCCTATTGTAAAATGTTCCAAGTCAATTGCAGGACAGAAGCAGGATAGTGGAAGAAACAAAGGATTGTTAGTTAATAGATGATGGCCCAGGGACAAGATGGAGATGGAGATACCAGGGGCTTTTGGGTCCCAATGTATAAATATATTTAAAAGTAAAAATGTTAGAATAAAAAGATTCCTAATTGGAAGAGGATGTACTTAATCCAGTGGAAACTGGAAGTCCCATGGAATAAGGATGCTGGTGGCGGTGATATGTGGGTTGGTAGGCTGTTGGCGGAGCACCCTGTCTGAGGTGAGAAGATGGAATGAAGAACTCTAGGAAGTAGGATGAGGAAGGAAGGCAATTTTTGGAATGAGAACAAATAATTTAATAATAAAAGTAAAAAGAAGAAAGGGTACATATTACAGATCAAAAGAATAAAAGGAATAATTTGTTTGAATTCATTTGCAGAGTGAACTTAATTTTTCCCATGGTTATTTTGTATAGTACTATTTTTTATTAGATATTTTCTTTATTTACATTTCAAATGTTATCCTCTTTCCTGGTTTCCACTCAGAAAATCTCCTGTCTACTCCCTTCCCCCTGCTCACCCACTCACCCACTCCTGCCTCCTGGCCCTGGAATTCCCTTACACTGTGGCATAGAGCTTCACAGGACCAAGGGTTCCTCCTTCCATTGATGACCAACAAGGCCATCCTCTGCTACATATGCAGCTGGGGCCATGGGTCCCACCATGTGTACTTCTTGGTTGGTGGTTG
The DNA here is from genome assembly GCA_019843855.1 of Hylomyscus alleni. NCBI lineage: Eukaryota > Metazoa > Chordata > Mammalia > Rodentia > Muridae > Hylomyscus > Hylomyscus alleni. The sequence continues at coordinate 9,669 of JADRCC010554590.1, read as the reverse complement.
GTTGGTTTAGTCCCTGGGAGCTCTGGAGATACTGGTTAGGTCATAGTATAGTTCCTTCTATGGGGCTGCATTTGTGTAGTACTATTATTTTAAATATCTTTAGATTAAATCATTAGAAGTTAACATGTATCTATCAAATACATTTTAATTACACATTTATTTATTTTGATGTCCATACATAATTTTTTCAAGACATTGACAATAAATACTGATGAGTAGAAACTGAATATATTGTTTTAAAATTTTTATATTTATATTACATAATATGATTTTTTAAAATTTTATTCAAATTTTTTTCTTTTTTTTCTCCAGATTTTATTCCTGTCCTGATCCACCTTCTGATTGTTCCTCATCCCATACTTCCTTCCCACCCCATTGTTTCCCTGAGGATTTCCCCTCCCTACAAGATCTCTAAACTCCCTGGGACCTCGAGTCTCTTGAGGGTTAGGTGAATCATCTTCGACCGAACCCAGACCCAACAATCCTCTGCTGTATTTGTGTTGGTGGTTCATATCAGCTAGTGTATGCTGTCTGGTTGGTGGTCCAGTGTCTGAGAGATCTCAGGGGTCCCAGTTAATTGAGACTGCTGGTCCTCTTACAAGGTTGCCCTTCTCCTCAACTTCTTTCAGCTTTTCCTTAATTCAGCTATAGGGGTCAGCAGCTTCTGTCCATTGTTGGATATAAATCTGACTCTTTCAGGTTCTTGTTAAGTCCTTCAGAGGGCAGTTATGATAGGCCCATTTTTGGTAGCACTCCATAATCTCAGTAATAGTGTCAAGCCTTAGGGCCTCCCCTTGAGCTGGATCCCACTTTGGTCCTGTCACTGGACCTCCTTTTCTTTAGGCTCCTCTCCTTTTCTATCTCTGAAGTTCTGTCAGACAGATACAATTAATGTGCAGGAGTTTTGGCAACCCCATCCCTCACTTGTGGCCCTGTCTTCCTGCTGGAGGTGGCCTCTACAAATTCCCTCTCCCCACTGTAGTGCATTTCATATAGGGTCCCTACCTTTGAGTCCTGAGAGTCTTTATCCGGCATCAGTGAGAGCAGAAGACCATGGTCCTGTGGAGTCTTGATGCCCCAGCATAAGGGGATGCTAGAGTGGTGAGGCAGGAGTAGGTGAGTGGATGGAAGAACACCCTCATAGAGGCTTAGAGGAGGGGGTATGGGGGGATGAAATGGGGGTTTTGTGGAGGGGAAACCAGGAAGGGAGATATCACTTGAAATGTAAATGAATAAAATGATCAATTAAAAAATAAAAGAAAGAAAGCTAATTACAAAATTTATATTAGTTTTTCATAGCAATTTATTCAGGAAAAAAAATCTGCTATTTTGGACCATTTCCCAAAGTATTTACAATAGTGTCAAGATTTTAAAAAAATACTATTTTTATTCTATGAGAATATAATATAATATATTATCTTTACATTATTTTCCCTAAGTTTTTCCACCCTCTAAAATATTACATATATTCTTTCTAGCTTTTTTCAAACCCAAGACTTGTTTTTCTCAATAATTGTCTCACATGCACAGACACACACATGTACACATATATAATATATATCATATGTTTTGTATGTATACATGTATATTTATAAATACATGAAGGCATATGTATACATACATACATACATACATACACATACTAAAACACAATATTTTTGGTTAAATGTTAATTGTATCTTTGTGTGATAGGTGGATAATTTGGTATTGCATAACCAGTTGTTTTTCTCTTCTCTCTTCCCAGGTGAAGAACTTTCTATTCCCTCTCAGCATTTCCTGGTGTCTATAGTTCTGTTTGTAGGTTTGAAGGCTCTTGAGCTTTCTCTAGTAAAAGTAATCATGTTTATCTTTCTTGTCTTTCCTCAGCTCACATTTACACATTTATGTTGGTGAGACTTTATGGGTGAAACTTGACATTTCTAGGATACACAGTCTCATGCAGAAGTTCCTGTCCCCCTTGCTATCAAAAATATTTTCACCACTACCAGCAATGATATTTGAGTTTTAGATCTGAAGTTGTATTGTAGATATTGGTCCTGAATTCTGAAAAAGTATGTTTGAATTGATTGTGGGTTTCCATATTGATTTCTGTTGGTTACAAAGAGACATTCTAATGGGCATTTGTAATTACTACTAGCCAAGTACATTCTAGGAAGGTAAGAAATAAGTCTATTTGGCATTTGGATTAAAAATGACCCGCACAGGTTCATAGATTTGAATGCTCGCTCATCAGGAGGTGCTACTACTTGAGAGAGAGTAGTAGATGTTTCCTTGTTGGAGTAGATATTACCTTATTAGAGAAAGTATGTCTCTAGTGATGGTCATTGGGGTTTCAAAAGCCCAAGCAAGGCATAGAGTCTTTTTCTTCCTACTGCCTGCAGATCCAAATGCAGAAATCTCAAATAACTCTCTAGCACTCTGTTGGCCTATGTTCTGCTATGTTCCAGACAGTGATGAAAAATGACTAAACCTCTGAATCTTTAAGCAAACTACAATTAAATGTTTTTATTTTAAGAGTTATTGTGATCATGTTGTCTCTTCACAGCAATAGAAAACTGACTAGGACTTCACACATAAAATCATGAATAGACGAAATGTTACATGGCTAAATATGGGGTATAGACATTTTTAGGGAGGAGACATCTATGTTTATAAATATTTAGTGTATTGTATATTTAATTCCACATATACATATTGATTTATATTAAATTAATGAAGATAATTTTAAATACTTCAAAAGTTAACCAATTAAAATATCATTAACCACTTCAAACAAATTATGTAGCTTTGAGCTATCCAAAATAATAGTTACATAACTATATCCTTGAACTTAGTTGCTTTTATGAAGTTTATACTCAAAATATATGCCACTGTTTTTATACTAATGGATTATTATTTTATTACATTATTTCTCAAAAACCATGAGGTGTGTGCATAACATCTCTTGTAAGCACATACAAAGCACAAAATAATTAATATATATGCACTAAAATTATTTAAATATACATGACACTATGAAAATATTTTCTTTTTGAAATTATAGTAGTTAAGACATTAATCTGGCAGAAATAAATGGGTTATTTGTCTCAAGTGTCCAAATGAACTATATGGAAAGGCAATTCTAGTGAAACAAAGAACAGATGGCAAATAACATGAATGTACTGAACTCACTGTGCTAGAAGTCACCAAGTAAAAATAAGCACAGGCCCGCATTTTCTAAATCTTAAGGTTGAAGAATACAGAAGAGATGTTTCACAAGGGAATGTGAATGAGTCCTGTATAATTTCTTTTTATTACCCACATAGAAACCAGCATCCGCCTCTTCATAAGCAGATGAGTAAAACAGAGCTCTGCAATATGTTATAATAGAGGCAAATCATTAAAGCAAGCATTAACGTTGTCATTTCCTTAGGAACCCCTGAATGAAAATGAAAACAAAGGAGGTCTAATAAATCCTTTAAATGAATGGCTTATTTAGTTACCTGAACACAAAAGATCTATTATCCAAAGACGTAAATGACATTGGGCATGCTTTTCGGCAGCCAGTGCATTGCTGCTAGCATTATTCTACATTGTTTATATTGTATTACTTATTGGCTTTTGAGCTGATCCAGGCTCACAAATGTCTCATAACTCACAACAGAAAAAGAATTTCTCAGTGGAATAAAATGAGTAAAAACCAAACTACTGTCACAATATTTATAATAATACGTTTTCTTGTATTCTCATGGTTGCTTAGGGAATTATTTGGCCAGAGATTCTAATGATAATTTAGAATTTTCTTGGTAGTCAAGACTTTCAGGTATTTTTTTCCTGGCTTTATATACAATTTGTAACATACTAGTACATTGTATAATTCTCATGTATAAAGCCACCTTTTCTCTTACATTTTCATCCTTTTCATTTCTAATAACAAGAGAGAAGGAGGACGTTGGGAAGAATCAGGAGGAAGAAGAGGAGAAAAGCAGAGAAGACAGATATTAAAAGTAGCTAAGCATCTTGAAGTTACTGAAATTTTAAATAGGCTGATCAGTAAGACTCACATGAGTAAAACTATTTACACACTATTTTATCTTATTCAGATATGGAAAACATCCATTAGCAAAGGAAAATCTCCATGGCTTCTTATAATGTGCAGTACTTGCAGTTACAAAGCTCATACTGCCAATAAACAGCAAATTCATATTATCATTACATGGCTTTGCAAAGGGAGAAGGACAAAATAAAAAAATACTATCTTGGCACCATCAAGTCCTCCTCAATGCCAGTTGTCTTTCACTTTTATATTTCTATTTATTCTTTTTCTGTACCACAGCTTTCTTTCAGCCTGCCATAGTCTGGAAATAAATTTGTTGAATGATTTGCTAGGCTCTTTTTAATAGTGGAAGTTGTTTATTACTGGATTCAAGGAAACTCCATATTATCAAGGATTTTTTTTCTTGAAGAAAATAATATAAAAAAGAGATTGTGTGGATTTCTGTACCACACTAGCATGCACATTATTTGCTATGCCTATTGAAGGGATCTTTCATACCAGGGTACTCTGTCTCAGTAGGAATATATCACAGCAGGGTACAGTGACTAAGTCTTAGAGGTCTAAGTAACTCCTTTATCTGTAAATATGCAACCTCCTGGATGGCTTGCTTATTCTAATAAAGATCTGTTTGATTCTCCACAGTTGGCTTTAACTTATGTATCAGTCCCAGTCTTTGGAGTTAGAATACTTTATATTTGTGTTTCATATAACTTAAAGACCTTTGCAAAAAAAGTTTATTGTATACTACAGATTTTTGTTTGTTTGTTTTATATCTGGACAAATGACTTTCCAGATGCAGTTAACATCTATAAATCCTGCAGGAGTGTTTTCCACATTTTTATTCATGACAATACAGAGAAATAGATAAAGGATAAGGAGATAAATGGATAAAGAGTATATATCAGACACAAACACACCCACACATACACACCCACTACCCACAAATATAATTTATTTATGAGATATAAAAGACAATAAACAGCAACTAATAGTAATTGAATTTTATGTCATAGAAAAATTTTAAATATTCTGTTCCATTTGACCCTTGCACAAAAAAAACACTTCAAAATTAATGTTATAAAACCTACATAAATATCACTAAGAAGCTACAAATGCAGAACAAGTAAAAATAATACATTATGGAAAGATTCTATGTAACTGTAGCCAGATGTCTGTTGTTGACATTTGTTGAATTGTTAAGAAATGAACTTGGGATTCTTCAACGTTCCCAAGTTCATTAGCTCTAAAAGAATCAAATGTTTTTATTGTGAAAAGAAATTAGGGTTAATTTGTTCTGGATGTTCCAGATGAGTGTGTTATTACTAGCAAACCTAGAATCCCCGCTCCCCCAAATCTCACATAAGTATACTTCACTATACTTATTGTCCCTATTCATGTGGCCCTTAGTGCAACAAAGTTGATACTTTGTCAGTATATGCTTGATTCTCTGAAACTCTGAAGTAAATTAACTTTTCTTTTTCCACTTTTTTTTATTTTTTACATATGTATATTGCTGTGGATATTTGTATGATTAATTATAAAGGTTTGGGCTTAAGTGCATGCACATATGCATGTATATGTAGTGCTCAGGTGTTAGCAATAGTAATTCTCTTCAATTACCTCCCAACTTGCATAGTGAGAACGATTCTTACTTGAAATTAGAGCTCACCAATTGAACATGTTTAATTAACCAACTTGCACTGAAGACTACCCATTTATTTCTCTTAAATGCTGCAATTATAAGTGGGCATCCTGGCTCCTTAGAACTCTGTAGGTTTTTGAGATTGAGTTGTAAAGATGATTTATTTTGTGTCTATCTACTTTGTTGAAGACAGCAAATAACCTGAAGGTAATATGGAGTGTAACATGGAGGATTGTGGTTCCTGACTGAAGACATCCCTTTCTTCTTCCATCTCTTCCTCTCCCTCCCTGCCTCTTACTATGTAACTTATAGTTTAAATAGATATAAATTCACTTATATTCATATACTTAAGGACTTATGGTGATACATATACATATATGTATATATACATATATGTGTGTGTGTGTGTGTGTGTGTGTATTTAACAGATAGCAATACTAAGATTTAAGCACATAAATAAGGGAAGCCAAAAATAATCTATTCTCAACCATTTGACATTTTCCTGAACTATGTTAGTTACAGAAGTGCTAGACTGACAGTAATTGTCCTGCATATGAAGTAAAATGTTATATGCTTGTTACAGTCACTTATATTAAGAGATATTCATGAAATAAGAACATGGCTGAAATGATAAGCATATGCTTGACTAGAAATGCAGATGACAGTGAATGCAAAATAATATGCAAATGGATCCTAATAATCGTTCTCCTTTCATAGCTCTCCCTTATAATCCAAAGCTAAGGAATTCTCTGGAAAACATTCTTAATCCACAATGAAGTAATAAATTACTAAAAGATGAGACTTCCCTTTTCATATCAGTCTTGCTTCCAACTTTGCAAATTTCTTTTAATCTGAACAGATAAGACAAAAGAATAAAAGGTATCCTTTTTATCTATTTTAATCATAGTCTCGGGGGGAATATTGTAAAATCCATTCAATATTAAAATTGTGATCAATATTGTATCACTACAAAATTAATACTAGGAAAGTGAAGGAATCCTGGTTCTATGAGATTTTCATAGCTTCTTTTGTTACACAAATCCCATCACACCTGCTCGATGAATTAGCATGCATAATTTTTGACAAATTTTAAAACTGAGCATTAACTTTTCATTTTTGAGAAGATTATTTGAGACTAGAAGATTTTTATGAAACTTTTCAGTATATAATTCCTATGGATGTATCTCTGTACTGAGTGTAGAAACAGCTGTCTTGTTGGAAGCCCTTTGATTCTAAATTGAGGTATTTTAGTTCTCCATGAACTTCTGGACAAAGCAGAACTTACGGAACTATACTACTTCCATCAATCTGATGAGAGCTCTGCTATCTTACCTAAGAAAGCAATTATTCTCACATACATATGTATGTAACTCAGGTCATTTATGTATTTCTGAAGATTTTGTTGACAATTTAGACAACAAACAAATTAAAACAAAGGATGGGTAATGTTGAGAAATTCCCATTATATTTAATTACATCTAGATGAACATTAATACTTCTATTTCCAGTCACTGTGAATCACAAACTATGACACTAACAATTATTAAATCTATAACTGTTCACTTTTATGACTTGCCCCAGGAGAATTTAGAGTAACTAACATTTTATTGAAATATTGCTACAGTACAGCTGGCTTTATTTATTTTTTTCTTCATTTGTAAGTCTAATTTTCTATTTTAATGATAATAAAGTATATTAGAAATAATTTATTATGAAATGAAAAATACATTCTAGTTAACTTTATTCACTGTGTTAATACAGAAGAGGCAACAAATAATGATAAGGAGTCTGAAAATAATGCTGAATAAAATGAATGTTTAGTTGTAATGTATCAGTGTTCATTCTCCGAACACTGAAAATATAAACATTTAAATGAAATCAAAACATATAACTTTGTTTTCTTAAAATTATCACTCGTAGACTTACAGTTTGAAATAATCCCAAATTTACAACTTATTTTTTCATTTCAAATAAAATATTATCTACTTAAGGAAAATTTAAAGTTTCAAACAAGTCTTTTCAAAAATACTGAAATCATTTGATGGTTTTCCAAAAACATTAGCTGAATTATGAAAGAAATTCACTTTGATTAGTGTCAAAAACAATTCAATGTTTTGGGCTACATACTATGTATTAATGAAATGAAACCGTACTTTTCTTGATTAAAACAGTCATTTTCACTACTAAAATGGGATATATTTTATTCAAGAGGAAGTAGCTTACATCCTGGCGTCTTTTGGTGCCCATTATAATCAGACTCACTGGTGCCGCCATTTATAAAATATTTATAAATCTAAAAGGCACAGTCTGAATGACACTTAAAGAAATTGTCACTAAAAATCTAAATGTGTTATTAACTCTGCAAATATGGTATTAAATAAAATAGTTGTCATTCAAAATACAATTTTCCAAAGAGCTTTCATTAATAATTGTTCACATTGAGTTTCATTTAATAGCAAATGGACTTTAAATGGCATTTTCATTAAATGTCTTACTCAAAAAAAGTATGTGATGAAAATATTTAACCAAAACTTTATCTGGAATGGTTTGTGAGTTCATGATACTATATATAAAGTTATAGAAATAATAATTATTATTTAATTCATTTCATTGTCATAATTATAAAACAAAGATTCAGGCACATTGAAACAATTTTTATTTAGTTTATTAAAATTGATTACATTGGCATTTTAAAATTATTTGCAAAATATTTTTTCTCATTATTCATATAAAATAATAAATATATAATAATTTACAATGGGTAGGTCAATATGGGAGAATTCTAGGTTTAGACACTTTTATTATGTCTATGTCTTTGTGAACATGAGAGTGATAGTTTGTGCAGAGTTCAAAAGTTTCAGCTCTTCTAAAGCTGTAGTTCCAAATTGTGTCCTCTGTGAGAGCATCACACTCTTAAACTAGTCACTGAGGAAGCTCCCTAACCACAAGCCATTGCAGGTTACAGAGAACCAAAATAAGTTAAAAACAGGGCTAGCTACTCATTTCAATGACAGAATATTAGTTTAGCTTGAGCCACAGGCTCAAAGCCTTTTACAAGAAAATTAAAAAAAAGCCAGAAAAAATATGGAAGTAACAAAAGGAGGAAGAAGAGAGGAAGGTAAAAAGGGAAGAAGGGAGGTAGGGAAGGAGGGATAAATAGGAAAACAAGAAACATCCAATAACAAAATCATCAGCACCAGAAGCTACATACAGGACATAAGTCAGTAAAAGAAATAACAGACTGGCAAATTTATCGTATTATGCAGAACTCAGACTTCTATATATTTGGACAACAATTTTGAACTACTGAGGGTTAATTTTTTTGTTCCAAATCTAACCCTAGAAAACTGCAAAGGCTTTACCTGGTGAGACATACCAGGACAATTTACCATCACTACATAGATGAAGCCCATTGCTGACCTAAACAGTAATATTTGTCATCTAGAATCTTCAGTCTGTCCCTATTCTTCTGTAAGCTCGAATTCTAAGTCTTGCAAATTCCAGTTAGGGGCCTTCTCATACACATCTCTATGTGCAGTGCTTCTCCACTTCCTTCTTCTACTCTCCCTTCTCCTGGCTCCAGGACCAAGAACTGTTTAGGATCTTCCTGCTTGACACCTGCTATGGATAGAATCTTCTTGATACCCTCCATATTGACCAGAACCATGCTATTATAGGAAAAATGGAATATTTGTGTAGTAGATTGCCATGATAAGATAGAAAAATAATCAACATTATCTCAACTTTACCTTCTTCTTTATATTACTGCTTTTGTTTTCCGTGTTAAATTAATAAAAAACTATGATGGATGATGGTTCATTTCTCACCAGATCAACTGAGCAAATAACATTCTGAAGAAAAAAAGAGTTCAAAATGTTTAGAAAATGTGTTTTTACACAAAGATAGAATGAAAATGTAAACATATTCTTGTTATAATATTGTGTTTGTGTAGTAATATAATAGCTGAATTGAGTTGTAAAGACCTAGTACA
>JADRCC010554573.1:0-10794 GCA_019843855.1 Hylomyscus alleni | reverse complement strand
TATAAACAAACTCAAAGAAAAAAAACATATGATCATCTCATTAGATGCTGAGAAAGCATTTGAAAAAAATCCAATATCCCTTCATGATAAAAGTCTTGGAAAAATCAGGAATTCAAGGCCCATACTTAAACATAGTAAAAGCAATAAACAGTAAACCACTAGCCAAGATTAAACTAAATGGAGAGAAACTTGGAGCAATCCCATTAAAATCAGGGACTAGACAAGTCTGCCCACTCTTTCCCTATCTATTCAATATTATACTTGAAGTCCTAGCCAGAGCAATTAGACAACAAAAGGAGATCAAAGGGAAATGAATTGGAAAGGAAGAAGTCAAATTATCACTATTTGCTGATGATATGATAGTATACTTAAGTGACTCCAAAAATTCCACCAGAGAACTCCTAAACCTGATTAACAACTTCAGCAAAGTAGCTGGATATAAAATTAACTCAAGCAAACCAGTGGCCTTCCTCTACACAAAGGATAAACAGGCTGAGAAAGAAGTTAGGGAAACAACATCCTTCACAATAGTCACAAATAATATAAAATACCTTGGTGTGACTCTAAACAAGCAAGTAAAAGATCTGTTTGACAAGAACTTCAAGTCTCTGAAGAAGGAAATTGAAGAAGGTCTCAGAAGATAGAAAGATCTCCCATGCTCGTGGATTGGCAGGATTAATATATAAAAATGGCCGTCTTGCCAAAAGCAATCTACAGATTCAATGCAATCCTCATCAAAATTCCAACTGAATTCTTCACAGACTTAGAAAGAGCAGTTTGCAAATTCATATGGAATATCAAAAAACCCAGGACAGCAAAAACTATTCTCAACAGTAAAAGAACCTCTAAGTGGAATCATCATCCCAGACCTTAAGCTGTACTACAGAGCAATTGTGATAAAAACTTCATGTTATTGGTACAGTGACAGGCAGGTGGATCAATGGAATAGAACTGAAGACCCAGAAATGAACCCATACACCTATGGTCACTTGATCTTTGATAAAGGAGTTAAAACCATCCAGTGGAAAAAAAGACAGCATTTTCAACAAATGGTGCTGGCTCAACTGGCAGTTAGCATGTAGAAGAAGGCAAATCAATCCATTCCTATCTCCTTGTACAAAGCTTAAGTCCAAGTGGATCAAGGACCTCCACATAAAACCAGATACACTCAAACTAATAGAAAAGAAAGTAGGGAAAAGCCTTGAGCACATGGGCACAGGGGAAAATTTCCTGAACAGAACACCAATAGCTTATGCTCTAAGATAAAGAATTGACAAATGGAACCTCATAAAATTGCAAAGCTTCTGTAAGACAAAAAGACACTGTCAATTGGACAAAACAGCAACCAACAAATTGGGAACAGATCTTTACCAATCCTATATCTGGTAGAGGGCTAATATCCAATATATACAAAGAACTCAAGAAGTTAGACTCCAGAGTGCCAAATAACCCTGTTAAAAATGGGGTACAGAGCTAAACAAAGAATTCTCAACTGATGAATACCGAATGGCAGAGAAGCACCTAAAGAAATGTTCAACATCTCAGTCATCAGGGAAATGCAAATCAAAACAACCCTGAGATTCCACCTCTCACCAATCAGAATGCCTAGGATAAAAAACTCAGGTGACAGCAGATGCTGAAGAGGTTGTGGAGAAAGAGGAACACTCCTTCATTGCTGGTGGGATTGCAAGCTGGTACAACCACTCTGGAAATCAGTTTGATGGTTTCTCTGGAAATTGCACACAGTACTACCAGAGGACCCAGTTATACCACTCCTGGGCATATATCCAGAAGAATGCTCCAACATGTAATAAGGACACATTCTCCACTATGTTCATAGCAGCCTTATTTGCAATAGTCGGAAACTGGACACAACCCAGATGTCCCTCAACAGAGGAATGGATACAGAAAATGTGGTACATCTACACAATGGAGTACTATTCAGCTATTCAAAACAATGAATTTATGAAATTCTTAGGGAAATGGATGGATCTGGAGAATATCATCTTGAGTGAGGTAACCCAATCACAAAAGAATACACATGGTATGCACCACCTGATAAGTGAATATTAGTCCAGAAGATCGGAATACACAAAGTACAATCCACAAACCACAAGAAACTGAAGAAGAAGGAAGACCAAAATATGGATACTTCATTCTTTCTTAAAAGGGGGAACAAAATACCCATGGAAGGAGTTGCAGAGACTAACTATGGAACAGAGACTGAAGGAAGGACAATCCAGAGACTGCTCTACCTGGGAATCCTTCCCATATTCAACCATCAAATTTAGATACTATTGTGGATGCGGCAAGTGCTGGTGGACAGGAGACTGATGTAGCTGTCTTCTGAGAGCCTCTGACAGTACCTGACTAATACAGAAGTAGAGGCTCACAGCCGTCCATTGGACTGAGCAAAGGGTCCCCAATGAAGGAGCTAGAGAAAGAACCCAAGGAGCGGAAGGGTTTGCAGCCCCTTAGGAGGAACAACAATACGAACTACCTAGTACCCTCAGAACTCCCAGGGACTAAACCACCAACCAAAGAGTACACATGGTGGGACTAATGGCTCCAGCAGCATATGTAGCAGAGAGTGGCCAAGTTGGTCATCAATGGGAGGAGAGACCCTTGGTCCTGTGAAGGTTCTATGCCCTAGAATAGGGGAATACCAGGGCCAGGAGGTGGGAGAGGGTGGGTTGGTGAGCAGGGGGAGGGGGAGTGAACAGAGGTTTATTTTTTGTTTGTTTGCTTGTTTTTGTTTTTGCTTTTCTTTTCTTTTTTTTTCCAGAGAGGAAACTGGGAAATGAGATATCATATGACATGTAAATAAAGAAAATACCTAATAAAAATGCTTTCGTCATTCAAGTCTTCATGGGGGATTAAACCACTCTTTGCTTTGGTTTGGTTTGGGGATTTTCTTTATTTTTTTCTTTTTTGGTTGGTAGGGTTTGAGACAGGGTTTCTCTGTATAGTCCTGGCTGTCCTGGAACTCACTCTGTAGAGCAGACTGGCCTCGAACTCAGAAATCCACCTGCCTCTGCCTCCCAAGTGCTGGGATTAAAGGCGCATGCCCCCACTGCCCAGCCTGGTTTGGGGATTTCCATTTTTGGTTTTTGGTTTTTAGATTGTGATTTTTAGGTTTTGGAGTTGCTTTCTCTGTGTAGCCTGTCCTGCACTCACTCTGCAGACCAAGCTAGTTTCAAACTCAGAGGTTTGCCTGCTTCTGACTCCCAGGAATAAAGGCATGTTCCCCCATCTTCCAGTGAAACAAACACTCAAGGACAAACAGTATGCTGACAGTAGATAGCCAGCACACAATGAACTCAGGGCATCTTTGCAGATTCTTTGTCTCCTAATGTTGAGTCAGGACATTTTGTAAAACCTGATAGGCCCTTTGCATATATACTATGGCTTCTGGTTTTGTGTTTTTGTGGGACTCCTTCCTGTGTGTGCGAATGTGTGTGTGTGTCAGTCTCTATGCATTTGTTTGTTGTGCCCTATTTCAATTAGTTTGTTTTCATTTTATCTTATTGTATTGTACTTCATTTAATTGTTACTCTTTAAATGCCTGCTTGTTTTCTAAGAAGAAACAGAAAGGTTTTTATATAGGATGAGAGGGGAGGTGGGAAAGAACTGGAAGGAGTTAAGGAAGGGGAAAACCATAACTAAACTATATCGTCTTTTTTTTAAATCTACTTTCAATAAAAGACAAAAAAGAAAAAGAGTCCAAATCCCATTTACTATTTATTCTGCTAAGCAAGTTTCTACCCACCAGCCTCTAACTTGGGAGACGTGCAGGAGTTTTAAAGGCACTTTTGTTACACCACATAGCAAGACAAAATAAACCCAACTTGCTGCAGCAGTTTGAGTGTTTGAGAGCTGTTTATCTGGCTAGGAATAAGCTCTTCTCTTTTCCTTTTGCACAAGGATGCATTTTTATCAGTGTAGTCTCTGAATAGGAAGACCCTCCTCCTCATGGGTCCACTTGGCTCACGACCTGACACTTTATAAAAGCAGCAAATAAAAAAAAAACACCTTGGCTCTGTCCTGTGTGCTCTGAAATGTGTCGAGTAAGTTATAAAAGATAGGGCTAAGTAATAAAGGTTTGAAGTTAACTAGGCCTCAAGTCAACTCTTGGCTTTACACTTGACTGTGTGTACTTTCTGTATGGTATGCTTCCTGCGCATGAATTCTTTTCATTTGTATAATACAACCTCCATGTAGGCCTGTAATATAAATTGATTACATCATAGTAAAGATATATAAAATACAGAGTACACAGAAGGGAACAATAGTACACATAGTGGAACAATAGTGAGATCATTATGGAGGAATATTTAATTATTTGGAGACTTACTCTGTAGACTCTGTTCCCCCCAATCTGCATTGCTTAGCTTCCCTGTATACTCCTCCAAGCTCTTTGTCACTTGTGGGAATGGGAAGAGCAATCTTGGGTCAGTTGCTTTCATCTCTTGTGCTGTTCTCTCTGACATTATTATTTGAGTGATTGTAAAGGGTTGAGGTAGAAACAGGAACATTTTTCATGTAGGTGAGCTTTCCGGTATCAGATAGGAAATGAATCCTCACACCGTGTCAGCCGTTGAACAGGATTTATCGCACAGGAACAATTCATCAGTTGATCAGGCAATTTGCTTTTTTCTCCCTCTCTTTGGTCTGTGTTTTAACCTTTGAAATAGATTATTCTTATATGTGAAGGTGCAGTGTTGACCTCACAGCTGTTTTAGCTTATGCATCTTTCTCCAGACATGCAACTTTGTCTAACACAGTTACAGAGAACAATGGATCTGGTAAAAATGATGTCTGCTATGTCAATAATAAGTTTAGTCTCCCTACCTATCAGGATACTATTAATTTTTTTATAAATATCAGAGTAGGGGAGTACGCTGCTTGATAAAACAACAAGGATCAGTGTGCCTCTGCGAAACAGACCACAGTCCATTCAAGCTCTCCTTTTCCAATTCCTCGCACATCGATACTGGTGTACTCATCTGCTTAGCAGTGCAAGTCAAATATCTAGAAGTCACATTTGTGGTGCCAGGCCGTTATGATCAACCAAAAATATGGTTCAAAACACGTCCTAAGTACATCTGCTTTCTCCCAGCACCTGTCTACCCCAGCATCGTCTTCCTTGAGAATTCTCCCCGACATTATTGTTTCCCTACAATCCACTTTCTAAGGAATAGTTGAAATCACATTTTAAATATGATAATGATATCACGCCCTTCTCCTTTTTAAATGCTTTCCCTGTCTCCTAATGAAAACCTACTCTCCAAGTTCAGGCCCCTGAAGCCCTTCACTATCCACACCAGCCTGTCCTCTCGGAGCCTGCTTTGTCATCTCCCTTCTTGCTCAATCATTACATGTTTGCCACCTGCTGAATTTCTTCCTGTCTGGGATGTTCTTCCCTCTAGTGCAGGTTTCCTTGCATTCCAATTTTAGCCTAAATGTCACCTTCCCGATGCTGGGTCCCGCTGCTTCCCGTCACACTGTTGCTCTCAGTCTGCTACTGTTTCTCATCCTCCAATCGTCAAACAGGATGTCTGCGCATCCTCCTCATCCGTTTCTATAGCAATGTTGAAATACAGTTAACAAATGTTTGTTGAAGGGTTTTTCTTGGTGTGCTGTGTTTTATGAAAATTCATTTTAAAATTTAGATCACAAAGCGATGGATTTCATTGTGGCATTTTATACATGTCTAATTATCCTCCTCCGTCCGCACTCCCCTGCCCCTCATCTTCCTGGCTCCATTCTCCATACCAAACAGTCCTTCCTTTTGTTTCAGATCACGTGGATTCCATTGTCTTCCTGTTCTTCCTTCATGCCTCCCTCCTTAAGAACGCTTTTGCTTTTTGTATGGTTTTCTCTCTCTCTTCCTTGATGAGGGGTGAGAAGTACATCTATCTGTGGGTATGAGGAAAAATGCTTATAGTGTAGTTGGGGATCATGCACGTTTAGTGAAGTAGTGGTTGTAGGTTCACTTTCAAGATCTAGTACTTGACTAGCCCTGGGTAGTTAGCTGCGTTCCCAGTACTAGGTGTAATTTCTCTCTTGTTGAGCAGCCCTTATGTTCAATTAGATAGCATTCAGTTACTGCCAAAATATGCATGTCATTACTGCCCCCTCAGGGTTCTGTGCCACGCTGGTCCCTACTGTGGCTCGTGGACATCCTACCTGGGTAGGGCTGTTGGATGCTTCCCTTTTGGAAGCTTGCATGGTGCCTTCTTGACTCCTGAAAGCAGGTCCCCGGGGAAGAGGCTTGCAGGTCAGTTCCAGCACAGAGGCCTCTAGGTCCTGGGTGGAGTACATGGTATCTTCAGTAATGGAGACTTGCCTTCTACTTCTGGGAAGAAACCCACATATTTTGTAATAATTGGGGAGTCTTTTGGAAAATCCTGACCAACAACTCAAAAGAGGTCTTCTCATGCTTGGTGTTGGGGTTTTGGTCAGATGGTCTTTGACTCTGGGAGGGAACATTGTCAGTCTAGATGGGAAAATTTTATTTGAGCTATGTATGTGTGTGTATTTATATACAGAGTTAAATGATGTATAGTTTCTAAAAATTATGTAGATAGTTAATGATATGATTATTTTTCAGGTTTTTGAAACCTTCACACTGATTTCCACAAGGGCTGGGCTCATTTACTTTTTCTACAGCAGTAGATAAGGTCCGCTTTCCCACGTCCCCGGAAGCCTTTGTTGGTCCTTGTTTCTTGGTGAGGGTCATTCTTCTTACTGGGATGAGATGGAAGCTCAAAGCAACTTTAATTTATATTTCTCTAATATCGAAGGATGTAGAACATCGTTCAAACTTTGACTTGGCCATTATATTTCTTCCTCTGAGGGCTGTCATTAAGTTCAAGTATAAGAAACAAGCACTTGGTTTCAGCACATATTCACAAGGAACTCATTTGCACACTACCTGGTACATTTCCTATGTGTTGTTCATATACCCGTGAAAGTTCATGTTTTTAAAATACAGTTTGAGTATATTCTTAGGCTTGTGATATTTGAAGGTGACCACCTATTCAGGAGTTAAACCTAAGCCTTGTAAGACCTTTATTCTCTGTTCTTTTAAGCATGCTCTTAAACTTGGTCATGTTTGAGGGGAAAGGATTGATGCCATGTTTGTCCCCTTAGATGCAAGATTAGCACTAAACTCATGATTTCCAGAAAACAAAGTAACAAATGAAGTAGACTTCAAACAAATATGTGCTTGGAGTCTGTCCTATCTGATGCCACCTGGAGTTTGCTCTTACGGTCACAGATAAAATGAAAAGGGTTACAGCCTGTCCTGAAGCAATAATAAAGGAGTCAGTCTGAGACCAAGCGGCTAGAGCAGAGCCCAGGAGTTGTTTATTGGAGCCTCTGTAGATGCCATAAGCTAATCCCCTTCGAAAATAGTGGCACAAGATCACTTCATTTCTTTTTGTGATGGAGATTTTCATGCTGCCTCTGTGTATTTCTGAAGAGTGTATGCTTTGTGACATCTTGACCTGAGAAACTTCTAAAAAACTTATGAAAAAAGCTGAGAGGTTCCCAGCACCTGCTTGCCGGCGTGGGCACGGGTGTTGGCAATAATGATGAATTTGATCAGTACAGGAATTCATCATTCCTACTCTTAAATGATTACTGGTGATCATAAATATTTTTGATGGATTGCCATCATGTTGACTGCTGGCTCCTATTTCCCAGTATTGGCCAAGCACCATAAAGCATCTGAAATCCTTTCTATGGACTCAAAGATAGTATTTGGGTTCGAGAAGGAGAGAGCCTCCTAATTGATTTCTTGAATAATATTTGGAGTCTATGAATATTTCCATTTATACATTCTAACAAGAAGTGAACTCACTTGGTGGGTTGATTGGCATGATGTGTGAGCCCCTTGCTTAGCTATTGTAAGACCTATTCCGAGGAGGCAGGTGGAAGACAAGATAATTGCTCTCTGGGTACCAGCAGGGAAAACAGCTTAGCTTTGATATTTTTCAGCTTTTCAAAAAAGAGCAGAGGTGAGGTTATAAAAAGAATCCCGTCTTTCTTTCTCTAATCCATCCTACAACTTTGTTAGTGCCAGCCTGCCCTGCGTGGCTGATTTGCTTAGTCAAGAGGCTGTATCATTGTAACTGAAGGCTGGCCATAGAAGTGAAGGTCAGCGTCTCTGCGGTGTCAGTAATTTAAAAATTCTTGAACGGGTTCTTTTTGGCTCTGCTGGTTGCCTTTCATTTGAATCTGTGAGAACACACTTCACAGTTTCTTGTATTGGGGGGAAAAAAAAAGGAAAAAGAAAGAACAGCCAGGAGGTAGGCTCTGAAGTGCACTGAAGTTTATATTTTCCAAGTGAGGGAGATAAATAAGACTTGTGTAAAAGCAGTTGTGGGAGAGCTGCTAAGAAGTTGAGTCATTATGGGATTATGGAACAGAGTTCAGTAAATTAAAGATCTGAGACTAATAATCTTCCTTTTCATACGGATTTGAGGGAATGAAATAACACAATAGAGTCAAGCTGCAATACATCAGCTTGGTAATATAAAAATGAAAATCTAATCATGCAGTCCGATGTTTTATTTGTTTTCTTCATTGACATATGAGTATGTAAAGGACATTTAAACATTTCTTTTAAAATTTTAAGGATAGCGGTATTTTATCCGATACATTTCTATTTGAATACATTTAACAGCAGTTCCATGGGAGGAAAGGAACACAGCCCTTTGTTTGAAAGAGGAATTCTGTTTTTGCTTTTCATTAATTCTTAGTAATTCTTTCCTCTAGAAGTAACTGCTGTCCTAAGTGACATGAGAATGTGATGTTCTTGCACGTTTCAGACTGTATCTTTGGTAGTAACTGTAGCCAGTGGCATTAGAAAGTGGCCTGGTTTGGTGGCAGTGGATATGTTCTATAACTCATAAGCAAGAAAAATCTTGATCTCTCCTTTTATCATCTTGTGTGACAGATAATAAGGTATCAGATCATGGCTTTAACTGTTATTTTCTAGGTGAAATACCTTATGTGCAGAACTTATAATTCTGAGTCTGTCCCTGTTAATAACTAACACACATGAATACCAAGGCCTGGAGAAATGGCTTAGCTATTCAGAGTACTTGCTGCTCTTGCAAACACCCCGGTTCCGTTCCTAACTTCTGCATGGTGGCTCATGACTGTCTCTAACTATAGGCACACATGTACTGTATATACATATATATGTAGGTGAACACTCATATATGTAAAAGAAGGGTAAATAAATCTTCTAAAATAGACTAAAAACACACAAATAGACAATCAGAAGTTTTATTAGCACATAGGACTCTTGGTTAATCCAACTACATGATTTTAAAATTTGGCAATGCTTTGACACCCATCTTCTTTACAATATAGAGACACACTAAGAATGGATACCGGCAAAGTTTTACTGTATTGTTTTCTGAGTCGCACGTAGGGTCTGTCTTGCATTTCAGTTTCAAAGCTGATTTGGCAAAGCTGGATATGATTTGGAGTTTTCAGTTGTCATTTTCAACATAGTCTTGATATTTTCCTTAGTAAAAATAGGCAGGGATACAGGTCCAAGATTCTCTTCACTACAGCCAGTGATTCTGTACTAAGATTTGGTCTACCACAGGTTGCTGAACACTTAGCTTTTGAAATTTAGAACTCCTTACTGCTTTTCATTCCTCACGGAAATGTTGCTGATATTTCGACTGCTCTTTGATGCTTGCATTCTTCCTGACTTTGAGATGCTTCATCATAATGAACTCTTCTAAAAGAAAAAATACACAAGTTGTATATTACACTCTGATTTCATGCGAAGCTTGAACTCATTACAAAAACAGCTTGCAGATAGTGCTTATGCTGTGACTGAGTTTTGGAGCCGAGGTCCTTGGAGGAAAAAGAAGGTTTTACGAATTTTGATCTCAAGGGAGTGCTAAAATATAGCAACATTAGAGATGGCATTTACTTATGCATGCACAAAACTTCATATTGTTATTGAAGATAATAAAATTAATATTAATGATTTAGCAAAACAGACAAACGGAAATTGGATCTCTAGTTTATAAAACTACTAGAATGCTCAGGGTTGAAGTCCTGTGCAGTATTTCTACAATAAAAGTTCCTGGAAGTTTTTGTGAATTAGAGGGAAGTCACATTCATTTGAAAGATGGAATTGGCCATTGTTTTGTTATGGATGGCTTAATATCAAATGAACCAGCCAGTACTTTACTAGTTATAAGAGTACAATTTAGTCACATAAGTAATTTTTTATTCTAAAGTTATATTGCATGTGACACAAATGGAATATTTAATATCATTAAATAGAAACAGTTGTATTTGAATACTTATTTTGAGACTTGTATAGCCAGTATTAAATACATTTGAAGCTAAATTAAAAAAAAACTATAGTTTTGAGTACACACACATGTACAGACACACATACACACATACACACACATACATACACACACAGAGACACACACATACTTTTTATAAAAAAGAATTTTATTTTTTTATTAATTGTTTTATTTATTTACATTTCAAATGTTGCCTCCCTTCCTGGTTCCCCCTCCATGAGTTCTTCATCCCCTTCCCCCCTCCTTTGCTTCTGAGAGACTGCTCCTCCACCGCCGCCCATCCCCTCCCACCTCACCCCACTATTATGCCCCTTCCCTGGGGCATCAAATTTCCATAGGATTAAGCACATCTTTTCCCACAAGGCAGTCCTCTGCTATATCTGTGCCGGGGCCATGGACCAGCTCACGTATGTTCTTTGGTAGGTGGCTTAGCCTCTGG
>JADRCC010554572.1:0-16201 GCA_019843855.1 Hylomyscus alleni | reverse complement strand
CATCGTCAACTCATTCTGAGCCCTTCACAGTTCCAGACATCCATCCGCATTCTTCTTACTCAGGGGAAATAGGAAGCGATAAGAAAAGTTAGAAGAAAGGTCTGGTCCTTTCCCGAATCTTCTTCAGCATCAAGTGACTCATGTCTTTTCAAGTTCAGGTATAATGAATACGAATTATAATGAAAAGATGATGGTTTATAACAGAAATTGCAACTATTAATAACCAAAAAAAGAATTAACTGTGTTCTACTAAGGTTTGAATTGAACACTTATAATCTTTTTTTTTTTTTTTTTTTTTTTTTTTTTGAGAAAGGGTTTTTTTGTTTATCCTTGGTACTCACTCTGTAGACCAGACTGGCCTTGAACTCAGGAATCTGCCTGCCTCTGCCTCCCAAGTGCTGGGATTAAAGGTGTGAGCCACCACTGTCCTGCAACACTCATAATCTTAAAGAAGGAATTCTAAATGCTGATTTGGTAGCAAAAACCCTTCTCAGAGGTTTATCCTTTCCTGTGTAAGCAGATAGTCCTGACACACCCTGTGCTCTGGGACAATGACCCAGGGTCCCTTTCCTGCATATCATAGACATTTTCAGAAATATACCACTCTAACACAAAGAATAGGTAATGTGGGTAGAGGTGTGGGGATGGAGCACTGGGCCCACCATCCCAGGCCAGAGGCGAGGTTATTTTAGGTACAATATCCTTTCTTTGTCCTGTTATTAGAGCAAATTGTACCGAGAACAGGCCTTGTCTGCAGGTTTGACTAATATCTCACTGGCACATAGAGAAATTTTAGTATTTTGTTCATTTATTCATCCATCAGTGAAAAGAACATCATAAGATATTCATTATCCTTGAATATGGAGGGCCGAGGAACTAGAACCATCATCAGTTACCTTGACTCTCTCAGCACTCCATGTTCCCAGGCTTCATTTATTACTTTATAAATAATCTGATTTCTTCCTATTATGTGACAGTTTCATCCCAGACTCAGGACACAGCAGTAAGAAAATTGACCAGCTGCCTTCCCGCAAGAAAGTTACATGGTAGGAAGGAGCCAGAGACGATGAACAAACTTGCAAAAGTACTTTAAGATAGAAATTGTGTGAGTTGTAACAAAACATGGGGTGTGTGGCTGTCTGGCTTAGCTTGACTTTCTGCTGACTATGCTCTGATGGGCCTGGGTAGCAGCACTCTTGGAAGCAATGATCTCAGGGCTGGGCTAAAAGATGCCTTGCTTGGCCTTGTGCTACACATAAATCCAAGTGTATCCAGGCACAGGAGGTGAGATCAGGAGCTCCCAGCCAGCCTCAGAACAAACCCCTGAACAAAGAATAAAAAATTTTAATACAAAAAGACAAAAGAGATGTTCAAAATGAAAATGAGGAGGATTTCTTAGCTTAGTAGATAGTTATATCTGAGGAATCTTCATTTTTTGTGGTGGAATAGAGGGATAGAAAGATACGGTCTGTGTGGTTAGACTATATATGTATATATTCTTTGTCGCTCTCTTTATCTTGGTGACTGGTCATTATGGGCAATTGTTAGTGTCTTTTCTGCTTCTCCTTCAGAACACCATCATTCAAACGCATTAAAATACTTCATTTTAAACATTGCTTTTGTGCTCATTTACCATAACATTTAATTGCTCTCTTCTGTGGCAAAGCTGCCCTTTCTTTCTTAGCGGCTCACCACCTGCCCCTTCTCCCACACACACACCCCTGTCTGGCTTTGGCCCCAGTACTTTATTGAAATTCTCATAAGGTCTCCACTGGCCACTGCATTGCCGTTCAGGGGCTAGTCTCTATCCAAAGACAGACACTCAGCTATGCAGCATCTCTCTTCTCCAGCAGTGACCAGAGTACTCTTTCCTCTTGGAGAGTCTCACTCCTTCCATACTCAGAGCCTCCTGACTCCAACTTCCACCCATAACTTTTTTAATATTTAACAAATGAAAGGCTCAGGTATTATGACTTACCCTCCATAGAAGTTAGGGCAGAGCCCAAGTTTGGCAATTCGATCAGACCCTTGGACTTTCTCTTCCCTAATTTTTCATCCCAAAGGTGAGGTCTGTCTTTGACTTGTAAAGATACAGCACTCTCCCTAGCAATGATTGGGTCAGCCACAGGCAGATTATCTGTAAAGTACTTCAAGTACTTAACCTCCGAAAGGAAAGAGCCGGGAAGATTTACACCAAGCTGTTCAAGCTGGGTGTAGATTGTAGAGCCTGACAGGCTCTTACCCTGTGCAGATCCAGTTAGTGGAATTGAAGCTGAGCTTCAGGCTTTGAGCAAGCTCAAGAGAAGGGTTGATGGGGCACCCTCACAAATCAATAGTTAGTTAGGAATTTCCAAGACTCTAGACGTTGATCACTAGAGTAAGAGAGCATTTGCCAATATAAATGCTGCTCTGATAGAACGGAGAGATGATTCAGTGGTTAGGACCACTTGACTACCCTCTTCCAGAGCTCCTGAGTTCAATTCCTAGCAACTGCATGGTATGGTGGCTCATCAATGCTACCCTGAAATACAGAGAGAATCAAGGAAGGCTGGAAACCGTTGAAGTTACCTATGAATTTTGGTTCGCAAATTGTTATTTTAGAAACTCATCAGAGACTAGACTATTGAGAAAGGCCAACTATCCTCATGAGTATACGCTCTCCCAAGGCCATGGCAGTCTGAAGCCCAGGTGGTTTACAATCAACCCACCCTACCTGGACGTGGAAAGTAGCATCTCACGGGACGTAACTGAACACTGCTGTTCTTGCAGAACAGCATTCATTGTCTCAAGAATAAAGAGAATTCAGCAGTGGTGTTGGGACGCCTTTAATCAGATAATGACTAGTTACAAGCTTACTTGATTGGGGGCAGGCAGCTTTGTTTTCTTACTGAGGTATCCATAAGGATTAGGCTAGGGAGGCACTCTGTAAATCTCATCTCAATTAATTAATGACTGCTCTTCTATTGATCCGCCGGCTATTGATTTTCATTTAAGTGTAGCACATTCCATGTAGAATTGCAGACGAAGTGGTATGCAGTGTCGGTATGCAGTGTTGAGATGGTACAGCATGTCTTCTCCTCAGGATCTCTCTTTATCATCTGAGTGACAATTCAAAGGCTGTGAAAAGACAATTGGTAGAAGGCAGTGAAATTTACAGCGAAACCTCTGCAGAAACTTGCTAAGTGCTCTCTTAGGATGTCTTCCAAAAAGCCAGAGCTGATGTGGAATGTCACTTCATCTGGATCCGATTCACCTGGAGAACAGACATCTGTCTTTTGTTTACAGAGAGAAAGAAAGGCAATTTGAACTTTGGCTCAGACCCAGTACCCTGGAATCAGACTCAGCTAACAGCATGAAGGTTGCTAGCAGAACAGGGGAGTGGGTGGGGCGTGGAGGACTAGGCTGCAGTCTGGTCTGTACCTCAACATTGCGGGCTGACTTTTTTTTAACCTCTTACTAGCATTATAGCTTTGGACCATTGCTGTCTTAACCTCCTGGCACTCAGGTTCGTCTATCTGTAAATTATCATTTCCCCCAAGGGTGTCGTAGTGTCTGCCTTGAATTTTAGGAATTCAAAGTTGATGTTCATACCTTTTTTTTTTTTTTTTTTTTTTTTTTTGTAAATTGAAAATTTTTTTCAAGGAAATGGCAGATTCTATATCCGAAAGTCAAACAGAGAAGGTTCTTTATGCTCCAAGTTTTTAAAAGTGCTACTGATGACAAGGCTTTGAACACTTTTCCAGTTTCTTTTTTTCTCTGTGTGTTCATTGTACACAGTGCTGTATTTCGTAAGGGCATGTTTATGCACTTCTGCAATGTACTTTGTGCATATTCCTTGCCGCTTCCTCCTTCCATCTTCTCCACTCTCCTTGATCCCCTTATGCACCTTTGCCCTCTAGACAAATCTGCCTTTGCAATCCTATCAGATGTACATACATCACTTTACGTATTAATATAAATCGTATAAACCACAAACGAGAGAAAATGGGCACTATTTGTGTTCTTGAGACTGACTTAAGCACACACTCTCAAAGAAAGGAGGACACCACTTTCAATGTCTCAAAACCAAGAAGACTGTCCCACCCCCTTCAAATGTTGTGCCACCCAGAAGTCACCTTCTGACGAATCAGCCAGGACAAGGGAGGTCGATAATGAGTCGGCACCAACAGCGCTAGGATTTAACCTTGACCTAGATTTGACCACATCCAAGGACTAGCTTCACGAAAGCCATGTTTACATGAGATCTTGAGATGTTCTGGAAGGCAGGAACTTGATCGTGAGCTTTCAGCTCCATTTCCTGGGGACTCTTCCGAGCCGTAAGTGGGAATACAGAACTCCCTGAAGCAGCCTCGGGAAGGCAGACGTGGGCTTTTGTGCTCCACGGTTTGTACAGTAGGGAACCAATCCCCCAGTAGGATAGACACCCCCTTGACAATCTTCTCTCACCTCCGGAGGGAAGATATTGCATAAAGTCCTAGTGCATTGTTCCGTTTTATATCTGCTTTCCTTTGTGCCCACTAGGCGTCGTCTGTACTTGTAGTTATATTTAGTACAAACATCCACGCATGTGTTAACTTCTCCTACACTATACATATCGGACTTATTGAGTACTTGGGCAGTTGAGATTCACTATATGATTAATTAGATTGATTCGGAAACTATACATGCAATGAAAACCATATTTTTATTATTGATAATGTGAAATTATCTGATCATCTAGGACTTTGTTTCTAACAAATCAAAACACTTATTTTTAAATGAGAGCTTCGGGGAAAAAAGAGTCATTGATACAGCATGACTTATTTCCTTCCAGCTTTGTGGTGATGTATGGCCTTCTTGGGGATTTACGTGTCTCTTCCCATCAAATGCTAATCTAGACCCTTCCGAGTGTCCAGCCACTGAACAAGTGGGAACTGTGACAGATGGGAGTCCCCACCTGCGGCTCTTGCTCTGTGCTTTTCTTCACTTCCATTTTTACATCAAAGAGTTATCCAGTTCTCAGCTCCCACTATTAAGGGTCCAAGGGTCACATGATCAAGGATCACATACCTCAGGAGACGGTGAGCAGGCAACCATCCCTGTGACTGGGATGCACAGTAGCTTCCATGATTTTATTTTCTACTATTCTAGAACTGTGCCATCCCTTCCAAAAAAAAAAAAAATCACACTTTTCTCTGACTAGAGAAATACACTTGATCACTATATTTGTAAAAATTCAGAGTGAAACAAAATATAAATTGCCTTTAGCCTTTTTACTAGGGATAATTTAAAGAGGTTGACGTTGACCTATGACAAATTATAATATGCTATTTAACACCAACCGGTGCCTTTTTCACTTGAAGCATCTTGAACTTTTTCCCAGGATGTTGAGTTGGTTTTTTTTTCCCCTGTGGTGTACATTTTCAGTGACACTAACAGTAGTCTTTACTAAGGAGTTACCAAATTGATTTAGGCAGCCCCTGTGTTTTATATAATTGCTACCTTATGGTTCCCTCATCAAAAACAAGTATGGTATGAACAGCCTTAAAGTGAAACTTGTCTGTATTAATATTAATTTCCTTTGCGCGAAGTCCAAGAAATCAGATTTTTGAGTCAAAGGTTCTATAGTATGAAGGGTATCCATCGCATATAAGCACACATGGGACTTTATTTGCATCTGCTTCATTGAAGTTTCCTTTTTATTAATGATCTTTCTTGATAGTATTTCTGACTTTCTATCTGGAATTTGTTACATATTGTAATTTTCAAGTAGTCAAATAGTTGTTGAAATTTAAGGAGGAAGAGAAAGGGACTGTCATGATAATAGCAAAAAGTAGTCACATGTAACTGTTCACTGTCAGTGACAAAATGATAGAAAAAAAATTTTTTTTTCTTTTCTTTTGTGTTTTTTCGAGACAGGGTTTCTCTGTATAGCCCTGGCTGTCCTGGAACTCACTCTGTAGACCAGGCTGGCCTCTAACTCAGAAATCCACCTGCCTCTGCCTCCCAAGTGCTGGGATTAAAGGAGTGTGCCACCACTGCCCGGCAGAAAATATTATTAGTTAATAAGTAGGGTTTCACATTCCCTATGCCCAAACAGACCCTTATACTTTAACTGACCTTTTGTTAAGGCAAGCAAATATATCTCAAATGCAGGGCATGGCGTCTCTGCTCCCGTATTCCAGGGCACATCAGTTGTCTGACTGTTTTGATGGGAACTGTCTCTGAGCTGCACACAGTAGTATTTAAAGAGGGACCTGTTTGTTCAGTCAATAATACTCCGCTTTCACATTGTTTGCCATCGCTTAGAAAAACATCTTCCCGTTGGGCATTTTCTCCACATAATTGTGCACTTGTTGGGGCTGAGTGCTCTATTGTTTCCGAACACACAAACCTCTTGTGCGAAGCCCGTTGGTAAATTGTAACCTGGCTGTCTCCAGCAAGCACTGTTTGGGTTGCTTGTAGATAATCCTACTGCAAGCATTCCCAAATCTAAAGGGAAAATGGTGGCAAGTGACAGCGAACGGACCTGGAAGCAAATCCGTCAAACCTCAAAGGAACGTTTTATTATTTTTAAAAATTTTTCCTCTCTCTCTCCTAAGTTTAAAAGAATAAAGAAACATGTTCTGATCCCACCCCATTTCTTTCCCAGCACTCTGTGGAGGGGGTGAAAACTTCCTGTGTACCAGTGGACTCTGCGTGCCCAAGAAGCTGCAGTGTAACGGCTACAATGACTGTGATGACTGGAGCGACGAGGCTCATTGCAGTAGGTGACAGGCCTTGCGGGGCTCCTCTGGGTGGGAAGAGATTCTACTGAGGAGCCTAGACATCTAAGCCACCGCACTATCAGATACTGACAGCCAGCTGGGCCATTAGTAGCCGGCCACTGGTTTGCTGTTCTTAAGTGAGCCAATAGGTTTGTCTCCCCCAGAGCCACCAAGCTGGGTTTGCACCCTGCTCCAAGGCTTGGGTTTATAAGTATCCCAAAGGAACAACTCAGAGAGTAAACTGTTTTCCTATACAGTTAGACTATCTTGGGAGGAGGGGTTGTGTTTATTTTTGGGGGGGTGAGGAATTTTGTTTTTGTTTTGAAAACTTTATGAGTGTAATGGTCAAATGTTTAAAGGAGTTTTATTTTTAGTAGATATTTACTTTATTTACATTTCAAATGTTCTCCCCTTTTTTGGTTTCCCCTCCCCCCAAAAAACCCTATTCCCTCCCCTCTTCACCTGCTCATCAACCCACCCTCTTCCACTTCCTGGCCCTGGCATTTTCCTACACTGGGGCATAGAACCTTTACAGGACCTAGGGCCTCTTCTCCCATTGATGACCGACTAGCCTATCCTCTTCTATACATATGCTGCTTGAGCCATTAGTCCCATCATGTGTACCCTTTGGTTGGTGGTTTAGTCCCTGGGAGTTCTGGAGGTACTCGTTAGTTCATATTGTTGTTCCTCCTATGGGGCTGCAAACCCCTTCAGCTCCTTGGGTCCTTTCTCTAGCTCCTCCATTGGGGACCCTGTACTCAGTTCAATGGTTGACTGTGAGCATCGACTTCTGTATTTGTCAGGCACTGGCAGAGTCTCTCAAGAGACAGCGATATCAGGCTCCTGTCAGCCAGCACTTGTTGGCATCCACAATAGTGTCTGGGTTTGGTGACTGTATATGGGATGGATCCCTAGGCGGGGCAGTCTCTGGATTGTCATTCCATCAGTCTCTGCTCCACACTTTGTCTCTGTAACTCCTTCCATGGCTGTTTTGTTCCTTCTTCTAAAAAGGATTGAAGTATCCACACTTTGGTCTTCCTTCTTCTTGAGTTTCTTGTGGTTTGTGGATTGTATCTTGGGTATTCTGAGCTTCTGGGCTAATATCAACTTATCAGTGAGTGCATACCATGTGTGTTCTTTTGTGATTGGGTTACCTCACTCAGGATGATATTCTCCAGATCCATCCATTTGCCTAAGAATTTCATAAATTCATTGTTTTTAATAGCTGAGTAGTACTCCATTGTGTAGATGTAACACATTTTCTGTATCCATTCCTCTGTTGAGGGACATCTGGGTTCTTTCCAGTTTCTGGCTATTATAAATAAGGCTGCAATGAACATAGTGGAGTGTGTCCTTATTACAAGTTGGAGCATCTGGGTATATGCCCAGGAGTGATATTGCTGGTTCCTCTGGTAGTACTATGTCCAATATCCTGAGGAACCGCCAAACTGATTTCCAGAGTGGTTGTACCAGCTTGCAATCCTACCAGCAATGAAGGAGTGTTCCTCTTTCTCCATAACCTCACCAGCATCTGCTGTCACCTGAGGTTTTGATCTTAGCCATTCTGACTGGTGTGAGGTGGAATCTCAGGGTTGTTTTGATTTGCATTTCCCTGATGACTAAGAATGTTCAACATTTCTTTAGGTGTTTCTCAGCCATTCAGTCGTCCTCAGTTGAGAATTCTTTGTTTAGCTCTGTACTCCATTTTTAATAGGGTTATTTGGTTCTCTAGAGTCTAACTTCTTGAGTTCTTTGTATATATTGGATATTAGCCCCATATCAAATATAGGATTGGTAAAGATCTTTTCCCAATCTGTTGGTTTCCATTTTGTCCTATTGACAGTGCCTTTTGCCTTTCAAAAAGCTTTGCAATTTTATGAGGTCCCATTTGTCAATTCTTGATCTTAGAACATAAGCTATTGATATGATATTCAGAAAAATTTCCCCTGTGCCCATGTGCTCAAAGCTCTTCCCCACTTTTTTTTCAATTAGTTTCAGTGTATATGGTTTTATATGGAGGTCCTTGATCCACTTGAACTTGATCTTTGTACAAGGAGATAGGAATGGATAGACGTGCATTCCTCTTCATGCTAATCACCAGTTGAACCAGCACCATTTGTTGAAAATGCTGTCTTTTTTCCACTGTATGATTTTAGCCCCTTTGTCAAAGATCAAGTGACCATAGGTGTGTGGGTTCATTTCTGGGTCTTCAATTCTATTCTATTGATCTACCTGCCTATCACTAGACCAATACCATGCAGTTTTTATCACAATTGCTTTGTAGTACAGCTTAAGGTCAGGGATGGTGATTCCACCAGAAGTTCTTTTATTGTTGAGAAAATTTTCACTATCCTGGGTTTTTTGTTATTCCCAGATGAATTTGCTAATTGCTCTTTCCAACTCTGAAGAATTGAGTTGGAATTTTGGTGGGAATTGCATTGAATCTATAGATTGCTTTCGGCAAGATGGCCATTTTTATTATAATAATCCTGCCAATCCATGAGCATGGGAGACCTTCTATCTTCTGAGATCTTTGATTTCCTTCTTCAGAGACTTGAAGTTTTTGTCATACAGATCTTTTACTTGCTTAGTTAGAAGCATACCAAGGTAATTTATATTACTTGTGTCTATTGTGAAAACAATTGTCTTGTGTCTATTTTATATTATTTGTGTCTATTGTGTCTGTTGTTTCCCTAATTTCTTTCTCAGCCTGTTTATACTTTGGGTAGAAGAAGGCCACTAATTTGCTTGAGCTAATTTTATATCCAGCTACTTTGCTGAAGTTGTTTATCAGGTTTAGAAGTTCTCTGGTGAAATTTTGGGGGGTGACTTAAGTATACTCTCATATCATCTGCAGATAGTGATAATTTGACTTCTTCCTTTCCAATTTACATCCTTTTGATCTCCTTTTGTTGTCTAATTGCTCTGGCTAGGACTTCAAGTACAACATTGAATAGGTAGGGAGACAGTGGGCAGCATTGTCTAGTCCCTGATTTTAGTGGGATTGCTTCAAGTTTCTCTCCACTTAGTTTGATGTTGGCTGCTATATATTATAAACAATATATGCTGTATATTGCTTTTACTATGTTTAGGTATGAGCCTTGAATTCCTGATCTTTCCAAGACTTTTATCATGAAGGGGTGTTAGATTTTGTCAAATGCTTTCTCAGCATCTAATGAGATGATCATATGGTTTTTTTTTTCTTTGAGTTTGTTTATATAGTGGATTCGGTTAATGGATTTCTATATATTGAACCATCCCTGCATCCCTGGGATGAAGCCTACTTGATCATGATGGATGATTATTTTGTTGTGTTCTTGGATTCAGTTTGCAAGAATTTTATTGAGTATTTTTACATCAATATTCATAAGAGAAATTGGTCTGAAGTTCTCTTTCTTTGTTGAGTCTTTGTGTGGTTTGTGGCTTCATAGAACGAATTGGGTAGAGTACCTTCTGTTTCTGTTTTATGGAATAGTTTGAGGAGCATTGGTATTAGGTCTTCTTTGAAGGTCTGATAAAACTCTGCACTAAACCCATCTGGTCCTGGGCTTTTTTTTTTTGGTTGGGATTCCAAATTAATTAATGACTGTTTCTATTTTGTTAGGGGATATGAGAGTGTTTAGATCATTTATCTGATCTTGATTTAACTTTGTCTAGAAAATTGTCCATTTCATCCAAGTTTCCAGTTTTGTTGAGTATAGGCTTTTGTAGAAGGATCTCCTGATTTTTTTGGATTTCCTCAGTATCTGTTGTTATGTCTCCCTTTTCATTTCTTGTTAATTAGGATACTGTCTCTGTGCTCTCTAGTTAGTCTGGCTAAGGGTTTATCTATTTTGTTGACTTTCTCAAAGAACCAGCTCCTAGTTTGGTTGATTCTTTGTATAGTTCTTTTTGTTTCTATTTGGTTGATTTTAGCCCTGAGTTTGATTATTTCCTGCCATCTGCTCCTCTTGGGTGAATTTGCTTCTTTTTATTGTAGAGCTTTCAGATGTGCTGTCAAACTGCTAGAGTATGCTCTCTCCAGTTTATTTTTGGAGGCACTCAGAGCTATGAGTTTTCCTCTTAGGACTGCTTTCATTGTGTCCCATAAGATTAGGTATGTTGTGGCTTCATTTTCATTAAACTCTAGAAAGTCTTTAATTTCTTTCTTTATGTCTTCCTTGACCAGGTTATCATTGAGTAGAGTGTTGTTCAGCTTCCACATGTATGTGGGCTTTCTATTGTTTATGTTTATGAGGAGCAGCCTTAGTCCATGGTGATCTGATAGGATGCATGGGATTATTTCAATATTCTTATATCTGTTGAGGCTTGTTTTGTGACCAATTATATGGTCAGTTTTGGAGAAGGTACCATGAGGTGCTGAGAAGAAGGTATATCCTTTTGTTTTAGGATACAATGTTCTATAGATATCTGTTAAATCCAATTGTTTTGTAACTTCTGTTAATTTCACTGTGTCTCTGTTTAGTTTCTGTTTCCATGATCTGTCCATTGCAGAGAGTGGAGGTGTTGAAGTCTTTCACTATTATTGTGTGGGGTGCAACTTGTGCTTTGAGCTTTAGTAAAGTTTCTTTCATGAATGAAGATACCCTTGTATTTGGAGCATAGTGGTTCAGAATTGAGAGTTCATCTTGGTAGATCATACCTTTGATGAGTATGAAGTGTCCCTCCTTATCTTTTTTGATGACTTTAGGCTGAAAGTCGATTTTATTCAATATTAGAATGGGTACACCAGTTTTTTCTTGGGACCATTTGCTTGGAAGATTGTTTTCTGGCCTTTTATTCTGAGGTAGTGTCTGTCTTTGTCACTCAGGTGGGTTTCCTGTATACAGCAAGATGTTAGGTCTTGTTCATGTAACTAGTCTGTTAGTCTATGTCTTTTTATTGGGTAATTGAGTCCATTGATATTAAGAGATATTAAGGAAAAGTAATTGTTGCTTCCTGTTATTTTTGTTGTTAGAGTTGGAATTCTGTTTATGTGGCTATCTTCTTTTAGTTTTGTTCAAAGATTACTTTCTTGCTTTTTCTAGGGTGTAGTTTCCCTTCTTGTGTTGGAGTTTTCCATTTATTATCTTTTGAAGGGCTGGATTTGTGGAAAGATATTGTGTAAATTTGAGTTTTTAAAAATTATTTATTTTATGTCTATGAATACACTGTAGCTGTCTTCAGACACACCAGAAGAGGGAGTCAGATCTCATTACAGGTGGTTGTGAGCCACCATGTGGTTGCTGGGAATTAAACTCAGGACCTCTGGAAGAGCAGTCAGTACTCATAACTACTGAGCCATCTCTCCAGCACCCTATTAAAATATATGGAACCTTTTAATCTTAATGACTCTTTACATTCATGGCTCAGTAGAGCCAAAGCCTCTTGCTGGTTTATGTTTCCCCTTAGTTGGAGAGATAGTGGCGCTGATAGCTTTAAACCCGCTAATCAGCATAATCACCCTTCTGCTCCTTGGTGTAATTTATTTGTACATTTTGACTAAGTAAGTTGGTGGTTTGTGCAGTATAGATTCTGATTTCAGATAGTTCCCAAGCAGAAGGGAAGCACTGACCTTGAGCATTCCACTGCATCTTCTATACTGGAAACAGAGCTGAGCCGCTTGTTCCACCTGCTGTTACCAGTGTATAATTACTCACAGTCAGCCGGGGTAGAGGTGTGTTTCCTTCCTGGGAGACTCACCCAGCCTTGAGGAGAGACTGAGATTGCTGCCTTAGTTGAGAGAGTCCTGTTAACCAGATACCAACTCTTTTTCCCTGTGGGGAGGGTTAGGATGCTCCTTTGCTGGAATTTTGGGCAGGTGACATATCGTAGTATCAGAGCGCTGTTCACTAAAATGTGGTTTCATAGTACACAAGCTTTTTTAAAAAATGGCTGAGTGAAACAATATAAATGGTTAGGAGAGGCTTTGTGTCAACTTCTTAGAGAGTTTCAATACATATTGATACGTTAAGGTTTGAGAAATGTTTCAATTTAAATCAATACTGTAATGCTATATGTCTTCAACCTTTTTCTCCTGTGAACTCTCACCCTTATTTCTTTGTACATTTATTTATTTTGTACATTACGTAGCAGTTGATAGAAATTAAGTTATGCTACGCATATTTTGAAAACCATTATTTTTTTAGTAAGGAAGTTCTTTTATTTTACAACATGGAATTTTCTCTTCAGGAAAGTCTAGGTATGCAAATTTACAGGTAAAACATCTTTTTAGCCTATGTAGTTACATTTAGGACTATCGCTGTTACATTAGCAGAAAATACTATTCAAAATGACCACAGGAAGGAATTCTGAAAGATTCAATTGGATTCTGTCCACCTGATGGGGATGCAGTAGAGTCTCTCTTTGATCTCCTGCTGTGGCCAGTACTGGGGCATTATTAAGGGTCAAGGCGTGCCTTTAGTCCTGTGAGGCCAGCATTGGCTTTGTCCTCTTGTTCTCTTTGGTGTTGATCACTGATTGTCAATGCTGCTACTGCTTTGCGCTACAGTCTTTAAGATATAATCTGAAGGAGTCCATGTTCCTAGTTATCAACTAGATGAGAGGTTATTGCTAATTCTGGAAGGTGCGTGGTGATGTCTTGGGAACTGTTTATTTAAGAAGATGGCTGCTAGCTGGCATTATATTCATACCTCAAAATTGTATGATTGGTGTCTCATTGTTCTGGCACATTGAGAAAATACATCCCTCTAGCAAATGTTTCTATGCAGCCCCATAGTGAAACATGTAAAACTTGGCATGCTATTGTTTCTGACCAACGGAGGTCATCACCTGAGCCCAAACGTTCGACTTGTGCAGCATTTCAACATGAGCTTCTTTCGACTGGGCTCTACTCTCCTGTTGTTGCTGCTCTGCCATGAGAACCATGTATGTCTGAAGTCTGGCTTGTGTACAAATCAGAGTGTTACCACAATCCCAGGTACTGAGGAGGGGAGAATCTTGGCTGAACATTCTATGGGGGAAGCAGAAGAAAATGCCCAGGTTGTATATCCTAGCAGGTAGAGACCATGATGACCAGAAAAGGCAGGAAGCTAAACCTTCCTCTTACACTGCACTTGTTTTCTTTTAAAAAGCTAGTTAGGTTGTTTGTGGCATCTCTTCCATTGTTCAATTCAATGGAAGCAGGGGAAAGGACTTACCTGTGGTAAATTGTCCATCAACTGTGCCAGAAGTGTTTGTCTTCAGGATTTGATTGAACTGTCAGCTTCGGAGGAACTATGGACCCCTTTCTTTTGTTCAGAGGCAGTAGACGCTTGGGGCAATGAAGACATTTACCAGTGATCAAAGTGATGGATTCGCTCAGGAAAGGTTCCAAATTTAACACGTTTTCTGTCCTATGTGCTGCTTCTGAAATGGCTTTACCCACGCAAGTTCAGATTTGGCGAGTTACATGAAGGCCTCATTGCTCATATGACAAGAGAACGTTTGGTCCTGGTTGCTCTAGCAGGCCCTGGGTGGTAACTGGCCATCCCGGCACCATTGTGAATACCGTTGACTACTCTCCTTCTTTACTAACTAATTTGGTCTTCTATGTTAGCGATTCTTTAGGATTTATTGAATAAAACGATTCACAACCTCTTGGAGGCATCTTAGTTTCATAACAGAAGGGTTTCTGTAATTTTCATTCTCCTCTTCAAGGCAGGCTGTGCCTATAACCTGGGCTTTCCTCAGTATGTGTTAACTGCATTGGCATCCCCAGGAAGCAACCCCTCTCTCTGAAGTGATACCCATATGCTTGGCCTGGAGATGAGTTTAGGTGGGAGTGCTTCTGATTCGTAGACCCCGGACCAGAAGGTAGCTCATCTCTTTTGATGTTAATGTACTTTTGACTGGGTAACGAAGCCGAGGCTGCTAATACGGCCACACAACAGGTGTTTATAGATACATATTGTTAAAAAGCCCCAAAGTGGTGCGAAGCAGATGACTTAGATGACTTAGCAGCAGGGAGTACTCACTGTTCTTGGAGAGGACCCAGATTTCATTCTCATCGTGCCCATGGCATCACTGCAGTTCCAGGGGATTTCATGCCCTTTTCTGAGTTCCAAGGTAATTGCTTCTTGGCCTTTTGGCTAAGATCAACTGTTGTATCCGAGTTCCAAGACACCAAACATGCATGTGGTACACAGACATACGTGTAAACGGACCACTCATGCCCCTAAAATAAGAGAAGCAAATCTAAAAGCAAAAACAAGTCCCAAAGAAAATAATTCACATACTTTGGTTCAAAAAGTTCTCCCATCCAAAATCTAATCAGTTCTGATTTTGCTAGCTTCCTGGATCAGATGAGCATGGGCTCCTTCGCAGGGTGGGACTTTATATGTTTTGGCACATGAAATTGACCAAATACTTTTGGAAACCATTTGCTCTGAACTTTGGGTAAAATGGTTGCACTTGTTTTCCTTGTTGTTGCTGTCTGTTTGTTTTTATTGCCATTTATTTGTTTTTGTTGTTTGTTTTTTTATGGTAGTGGTTACCTAATTATCAGGAGTGTCATACAATATGGGGATCAGTATTGTGTGTACTTGACTCAGGTTGTCAAGTTTCCAATATTTCTATCCTTATCATTCCTGTTTCTGTAAACTTGGACACATCTCTACCTTTCTTTGCCTCCATTTCCTCATGAGCAAAGTGGAAATGAGACTGTCTCTAGAATTGAGTTGTTGGATATAAAACCTACAGAATTGAGTTGTTGGGTGTAAAACCTATAGAACTGGGTTGTTAGATAGAAAACCTATAGAACTGAGTTGTTGGATATAAAACTTATATAGGCATGGCCCAACTCCTCAAGAACACTGAGGTTTATGGCTATGGTGGTGCTCATCTCTAAAGTTTTCTTAGTCTCTGCCACCTCCAATGTGTCATTCATGACTGAGAAAAATACCCTAGAGAAACAGTTTAAAAGGAGGAAGCATTTTATTTCTATGTGGTTAGGGTGGGGGTGGAGTTGGGCTTCATTTGGGTATTGGTTTCTCTGTCTCAGAAGTAACAACATAGGATTGACTGGTATCTTTCTGGGCCTGAGGTGAGGCAGAATAGCAAGGGGGGAAGAGCATAGTGGAACACAGTGGTTCCCCTCATGGTGGCCAAGGAGATGATGAAGTGAGTGCCCACCATCACCACGTCTCTTATAATCTATTTTCTAGAAATCTTTTCCCCTAAAGCAAGGATGCATGTAAATACTAGAAATACTCCATCTGATAAATAAAAGTGTCTCATTTGACAAGTATACAAAAAAGCTTCAAATGTTTGCAAAAAATAGTATAGTGGCTCTGGAAAAATACCGACTCAGTCAAGTGATTTCGCATTCTCAAATTTCTTCTATCTGTGAAGTCAGTAGTAGATACATTTTGTAGAAACCCAGTGAATAGATACATTATATTTTGATTGCTTTCAGTATAGATTGTTTTAGTCTAATCAGGGGAGTAACACATAAACACAGAGAACATTAAACCTTC